>CM023449.1:197293821-197526321 GCA_013339765.2 Haemaphysalis longicornis
ACCTTCATTTGGCGGCACAAGCCACTCGTCTCCCGCTCACTCTTTTCCAAAATTCTTCCTCGGCACTTCATCCTTTGGAATAAACGAGCGATTAGATGCTTTTACTTGTGCAAATAAACGATGGGCTAACTTGACCTTCGCTGAGACTTAAAGTCGCTTTAGCGCTACAAAAAAAAAGCAGTTTTCTTGTTTTAACCTGGAGTAATCAGCTTCGCTTAGGAAGTAGATGCATTGACACTGGCAGTATACAAACAAGTAAGTGTTGTATATATACAAACTAAGGCATCTGACAGGGTCAACGCGACAACAAAATTACAGCTTTAGTGAAATGCCCGCAAAGGTGTTACTAAAACCTGTTTTACGTTATCAGCTCGACAGTCCCTCCCTATCCCTGTTCCCTCGCCCCAACCCGCCAGTGTTCTTAACAAAGGTGCACTGTAGCACACTTTCTGCCCCTGTATAAGCGTGCGTGCGTCTAGGTTGTATGTTACTCAGACTCAGATAAAGACTGGTCCTCCAGTCAACATGTCAGTAAACCACTGTTTTTCCCATAATGGGGAGTCCATCCTTTCCTCAGATATTTCTAATGGCTCCTCGAGAAGTTTCTTCTACTGCTCACACACACACACACACATATATATATATATATATATATATATATATATATATATATATATATATATATATATATATATATATATATATTGTGAGCACAGTCTCTGGTCTATCGGATATCGTGTCCTGCAGTGGTCAATCTCACCACAACCTGCACCATCCAGGAACACTCCCATTACCATCATCATCTCGCCGACGGGCGCGTTCGTTTTGGGCTCCATCTTGGCTGGTCTCTCACCAAAGCCGGTTGCACCATTGCCTTGCAATAAACGCTTCACCAGGACCCCTGGTCGACGTCTCTCAAGTGGTGGAGGTTGCCAACAGCGATCTCTCGTACCTCGACCCCTTCGGCACTTTCCTGGAGCTCCGTTCGGGTCGGCGACTTGCCATAATGACTACGGCTAATGCGACGACGGCTAGCACTCCAACCTCTTGCTGGACTGTCACATGCCGGCAGCGTGACCCCCCGTTTTTCACTGGACTCCCCGGAGACGACGTAGAAGACTGGCTTGACAGCTTCAACCGTGTGAGCGCCTTCAATCGATGGGACGACTCCTTCAAGCTCCAGAACGTGTCGTGGTCTCTGACCCAGGTGGCAGAAACTTGGTTTTACAACAACAAAGCAGATTTGACGGACTGGGATCGCTTTACATCTGAACTGCGTCGTATTTTCGGGACTGCCTCCAGACGTTCAGAAGCGGCCAAAAAGAAATTGCAAGACCGCATTCAACAACCAGGCGAGTCATATACGTCATACATTGAGGACGTTTTGGCCCTCTGTCGACGCGCCAACACAGACATGGCGGAGGAAGACCTTGTTCGCCACATCCTCAAAGGAATTAACGCATTTGCGTTCAACGCGCTCGCCGTGCAAAACCCCTCCACGGTTCGTCAGATCATCACAACCTGTCAGCGCCTTGACGATCTACAGTCGTTGCGCTTGCAACAGACCAAGTTGGACACTACCTCCCACCATGACTCCGACCTACGGGCGCTTATACGGTCCATCATCCGTGAGGAACTTTACGGACAGCCGTCATCTGAGTATGCGGGTGTTCACCCTCAGTCATCCGTTTCCTGGGTTGCGTGGGGTAATTCGCGAAGAGCTCGCTCTGTCACGTGCGGCCTTCCCCCAAAGCGAGACATTGCCACAGCCCCGCCGCCTGCCGCCGTACCTCCGCCGCCGCCCAGTGCTCCGCGGTTCCTCTTGCTCCATCCCTCCCGCAACCTTACCATCCACACGTGGCTCCATTGTCTACAGGCTCCTCCACAGTCCCTCTACTTCTCGGCCTGGCGTCAGCCTCGTCCCTCGTGTTATTACTGTGGCATTCGAGGCCATATATCTCGCTTTTGTCGGAGACGCCAGCAGGATGAACGCCGCGCCTACCTTGATTTTTCTCGCAAACGACCGACGCCAAGTTTTACGACCCTTACCAGCAGTCTTTCCCGTATGCTCCACGTCGCTCCTTTTCCCCACCGCCGGACTCGTTGGACCAACAGCGCAACTCGACCTCCTTCAGACGCCGTTCGCCTTCCCCTCACCGTCGATCTGCATCGCCCTTTCGCCCGGCTTCTCGACTCCATGAAAACAACCCGGAAAACTAGAAGGAGCAGGTTTTTTGGAGGGGAAACTGCGTCACTTGGAAAATTACAAATCCTCCTGCTCAACCATCGAACACGTTGACTGTATTTGTTGAAGGCATTCGAGTAGACGCCCTTGTAGATACTGGTGCCAGCATTTCGATTATCAACGCAGATTTGTGTTCTCGTCTCCGAAAAGTGCGCACTCCTTATGTCGGTCCACTCCTACGTGGTGCTAACGAAGCCATTGATTAAGCCTTCTGGACATTGCACGGCACGTGTTCTCATCAGTGGAGTTCTTATCATATTCAGTTCGCAGTGTTGTCGCCTTGTGCTCATCAAATCATTTTGGGGTGGGACTTTCTCTCATCATCGTCTGCAGTGATTTCCTGCCGTCAACCCTTTATTCACCTTTCCGACACCGACCTTGCCACTTTATCAGACGTCCCAGCCCCGCGGTTGGTCGCAACCGCCCGATTGTGTTCTCTCTCCCGGACAAGAACTGTCTTTTCTGTTACTTGTGCCAGTAATCCCGACGGAGATGTGATTGCTGTACCCGCTGGTACCTTCGCTTGCAAAGGCGTCATAATACCTCCATGTGTAATTCGCTTTTCAGGTGGATCAGCTTCTCATTGCCGCCAGGAACACTAGCTTCTCAGTCAATTCTGCTTCCTCGAGGCGACTACTGTTGCGTCTGTTTCCCAAGACGAAGTTGGTCCTTTTCCCCTTGCTCTGTTGCGCCTGTTCAGCGCACCTGTGTCTCCAGAACTTACGTCCTCGTGCCTCACGTCCACTATCAGCCCTGAACTCTCTGTTGAAAAGAAGGAACAACTCTTGGGCCTACTAATAAGCACAAGACTTTATTCGACTCGCATTCCACTCAGCTTGGACGCACATCAGCGGCATCCCACCGCATAGACACTGATGGTTCGTGCATTATCCGCCGCCCGCCCATATCGGGTTTCATCGTCGGAGCGCAAAATCATCAGAGAACGTTGACGACATGCTTCGGCGTGACATCGTTCGTCCTTCAGAAAGCTCTTGGTCATCGCCGGTTGTTTTGGTCCGCAAGAAAGACGGTTCAGTGCGCTTCTGCGTTGACTATCGGGCTCTTAACAAAATAACAAAGAAAGATGTCTTACCCTATGCCCCGAATCGATGACGCCCTCGACACGTTACATGGCGCAAAGTACTTTTCGAGTCTTGACCTTCGGTCGGGATATTGGCAGATACCCATGAACGAAGCCGATAAAGAAAAAACAGCTTTTGCCACACCGGACAGACTCTACGAGTTTAACGTGATGCCGTTCGGTTTATGCAACGCTCCAGCTACCTTTGAGCGCCATGATTGATAGCCGTCCTTCGTGGCTTGAAATGGAAGACCTGTCTTTGTTATCTTGATGACATTGTTATTTTTTCTGCCACTTTCACTGAACATCTTCAACGTTTGGACGAAGTGCTGACCTGTCTAGCCCAAGCCAATCTCCAGCTCAACACAAAAAAATGTCACTTCGCCAGTACTTCCATCAAAGTCTTGGGCCATGTTGTGAGCAAGGACGGAATCCGTCCCGACCCTGATAAGATCAATGCAGTACTTAATTTTTCCCGGCCTCTTAGTCAAAAAGAACTCCGCAGTTTTCTCGGATTGGCTTCCTACTTTCGACGATTCATTCGTAATTTTGCAACAATAGCTTCTCCACTTAACAAGCTGCTCTCATCCGGGACCTCATTTCTCTGGAACTGAAGACTGTGAAACAGCTTCAAAACCCTAAAAGAAGCACTCACCTCTGACCTGTACTATGTCATTTTGACGAGGCCGCCCCCCACCATTCTTCATACCGACGCCAGTGGGCATGGTCTTGGTGCTGTCCTTCTCAACGTACCGATGCCTCCTCGGAACGTGTTGTCGCCTACGCGAGCCGCACTTTGTCCCCTGGCTGAAAAGAACTATACCATAACAGAAAAAGAGTGCCTTGCCGTTGTCTGGGCTGTGCAAAAATTTCGACCCTACTTGTACTGGGCGGCATTTCTCGGTCGTAACAGACCATCACGCCCTTTGCTGGTTATCATCGCTTAAAAATGTACGGGACGTCTTGGTCGCTGGATTCTGCGTGTTGCAGGAGTACGACTTCTCTGTCACTTACAAGTCCGGCAGAACCCACAAGGATGCTGACGCTCTGTCCCTGTTGTCCACAGTCATCCCCACCAGATACCTTAGCCTCTTCCGCATTCCGCAACAGCATTGCCAATGGCACCTCTTGCACATCACCGGACAAACTCTCCCTTCTAACCTTGTATCGTTACCAACGCGACGACACGTTCTGCCGACCACTCATCGACCAACTGGAAGGTTCAGAATCACCAACCAACGGACGTTCCCGCCGACGACTAAACAAATTTTGTCTTCTGAATGGTGGAGCTCTTTACCGCCCTCAACTATCACCCCACCGGCGACAGATGGGTTCCAGTAATCCCTCGCTGCCTTCGGAACCAGATCTTAGAAGTTTTCCATGACGACCCCACAGCTGGACATCTTGCTTTCCACAAGACTTACGACCCGAATCAAAAGCCGGTTCTTTTGGCCGCGTCTTTCGGCCAGCGTCGCCTAATATGTTGCGTCATGCCTTCGTGCAAGTTTCGTAAACGCCCAACCTCGGCCTCTGCAGGATGCTACAACCTCTTCCTTGCCCTCCTGCTCCATTTGACAGTGCTTGGCATCGACTTGTATGGACCTCTTCCTCTGACGCCGACTGGTCATCGGTGGATCGTGACCGCTGTAGACCATTTGACCAGGTATGCGGAAACTGCCCCACTCGTACGGGTTGCGCTTCCGAGGTGGCAGATTTTCTTCCTCGAAGCTATCTTTTTGCGCACATGGACCTCCTCGCCACTCCTTTTAAGTGGATCGTGGCAGAACATTCCTTTCGGCAGTCCTTGAGGGAAGTCCTTCGATCGGCCGGTACTGCCCATAAAACAACTTCAAGCTATCACCTCAGACGAATGGATTGACAGAACGATTCCACCGTACCCTCTCCGATATGATTTCCTGCTACATTAACCCCGACCACAAGAATTGGGACGTTATCCTTCCCTTCGTAACCTACGCCTACAATACCGCCGTTCAAAGTACCACCGGATTTCACCGTTTTTTCTCGTTTATGGCCGCCACCCCCCTTCTGTCCGGGACTCCTCTTTCTTTTCCTGCCCGTTGTCTACAACAGACAACGCACTGAATCATTTTGTTTCCCGGCTAGCGCATGTCGAAACCGCGCCCGATTGAGCACTGAGTCCTGCCAGAACGACCGAAAATATCGCTATGACGCAGTCTCACCGAGATGTCTCCTTTCATACGGGAGATTGAAGTGCTGCTTTCGACGCCTCTCCGTGCGCCAGGACTGTGCGAAAAGTTTATGCCCCGCTTTATTGGCCCTACAAAGTTCTTCAGCGTACCTCTCCATGTCAACTATTTAGTAGCTCCTACTTGTGCTGTCACCCGACCGCCGGTGGCCGCGGCGTGGAGATTGTGCACGTGTCACGTATGAAGCCGTTCGTCTACCGCTTCTCCATCCCCTTGACTTTCGGCCAGGTGGCCGCCTCGCCGCCCGGGTGGGAAATAGTGTGAGCACAGTCTCTGTCTTATCGGATATCGTGTCCTGCAGTGGTCAAATCTCACCACAACCTGCACCATCCAGGAAACACTCCCATTACCATCATCATCATCTGCCGACGGGCGCGTTCGTTTTGGGGCTCCATCTTGGCTGGTCTCATCACCAAAGCCCGGTTGCACCATTGCCTTGCAATAACGCTTCACCAGGACCCCTGGTTGACGTCTCTCAATATATATATATATATATATATATAATAATATTATATATATATATATATACTATATATATATATATATATTGTAGTGCGGAAGATATACAAGTACCCTCCTACCCTTCAAGGAGATTGGCCGTGGTAATATAGCGACAGGACGAATGAAGAACCAGTGAACCGGACACGGATTATCATCAGCGTGGACCGCGAGAAGAGCGCGTGAGAGCCAGCCGTCTGGCCCGCTTGCTTCGGACTCCCTTTGCTTCGCTGAGCGCCCTGCTGCATTGCTTTCGGAAATAAACCCATCTTACAGTTGGTGGAAGTGTGCGGGTTCTCCGCCTCAGCTCACCCCGTCTACCTTGAGACTGGAGCTCCGCAGTCGTACCCTGCCATTCTCCCACTGAGTCAACCATGCCTGGTGATGCCCAACACACCGCGCCACCTTCCCCGCCGGCTGTCATCTGCTCCCGAGCGCTCCGCCAGGCTGACCCGCGGCAGTTCAGTGGCGCAGACGACCAGGACGTCGAGGACTGGCTTTCTTCTGTTGAGCGAGTAAGCGCTTACAATCGGTGGGATGATGTCACAAAGCTCAGTAACGCGGGTTTCTCCTTCAGGGGCGTGGCTGAACAATGGTTTCTGAACCATCCAGCTGATAGGTCAACGTGGACCGTATTTACTACGAATGCGGTCCACGTTGTGCGCAAGCTTCTCGAGGAGCAGCGCTTAAGCGAGCAGGCTCAACAGGCCGGTGAGACCTTTACCTGTTACATTGAGGATGTGGTAGATCTCTGCCGACGCGTGAATCTGTCCATGCCTGAGCAAGACACCGTCAAGCACATATTTAAAGGCATCGACGAGGACGCGTTCCAGATGCTGCTTGCGAAAAACCCCCGAAACGTAAGCGAAGTCGTCAGCCAGTGCCAAAGTTACGACGAGTTCCGGAGGCATCGCACCTTGACTCGTCGCCGACTGTCGCAGCGTGACGACCCACTGTGTGCGCTGGAAGTCCCTGCTTCGGCGCATCAAAGAGCTGATTCGTGGGGAGGTCGCCCGGCAGATCTCTCCTTTCCTTGTTAATCGCAGCAGTCGTCGCCGACACAAGATCTACCCAGCGTCGTCGCCACTCCATCAGATCATTCGGGAGCAAGTCGCTGAAGCTATTCCAGCTGCTCCCGAGCCCTTGCCTGCTGCGGCGCACTTTGCTACACTGAAGTTGCGGAACGGACCCCGGCTCACGCTTATGTGCCAAGACGCCGCCCACAGCCGCCGCCACATCTTACTCCGGTTTGCTCACCGCCGCTCCCCACCAACCCCTGGCGAACGCCTGATAACCGGCCAATATGTTCCTCTTGTCGAATTCCTGGCCACGTCGCACGTTATTGCTGCCGTGGGATTCCGCCGCCAGGAGACGCTTACCGACGACCAGCCTACACTGATAATGCGTATGTTCCTTACCGCCCTTACAACGATGCCCATGCTGAGCCGCCCTATCCTCCGCCTTCTAGTGACGAACTCTCTTCTGGTGCAGGTCGGTCCGTCTCTCCTCGATGCCGTTCCATCTCGCCGATGCGGCGTCGTCCGAATGCCCCGGAGGAAACCTAATCGCCGCAGTTCCGGAGGCAAGATCTGCGGCACCGTCGAAATACCGAAGGCCTTGTCTGTCTCCTGCGAACACGATTGAAGTAGACATGGAAGGAATCCCCACTTGCGCCTTGGTTGACACACGAGCTGCGTTATCAGTTATGGACGAAGAGATTTGCGGTAAATTAAGAAAAGTGAGGAGGTCAATTTCAACTTTTCATCTGCGCACAACCACAGCGCACCACGTCGAGCCCCTCGCAGATTGCACCGCCCAAATTTTAGTACAAAATGAGCTCTACATCGACGAGTTCCTCGTCCGGCCCTCGTATTCCCATCGCATCATCTTAGGGTGGGACTTTTTGTCACGTCATAGCGCCCTTATTGACCGTGCCCGCGCCGAGCTTGCTTTACTTCCTCTGTTTGACGCCGAAAAGGACAGCATTCAACTTTCTTCTAAGCTTTGCGCCGCCGACGATTCCACAATTCCGCCAGCTTCTGCTGTTCTGATACCAGTGACCTGTGACACAATTTCCCAGGCAACAGTCGTGTTCCCGCCCTCTAATCTTTTTTCCCACCGCAAAGGTACCTCTCTCCCCTATGCCGTCCTTACTATCGAGAATGGGGCAGGCACTATGGCTGTCTGCAATGCATCTCCTCCCCTTTACCTGTGCTTCGTGGTGAGTCCCTTGGGCGTGTGGAAGCTGTTGATAGCCACCTCGTCGACTTCCCGGATGTGTCAGCTCCTCTGTCAATCAATTCAATGAGCCGAATTCTAGCTTTTGACTCTGCTGCCTTCGTTACCGCCGTAGACTACATTCTCGACACGGTTCAGGGCGACCAGCTTCTGACCCTTCTTCAACGTTTTCAATCCACCTTTGACTGTCAGAAGATTTCTTTGGGTCGCACATCAACCGTCTCTCATCGAATCGACACTGGCTCTCATCGTCCTGTCCGCCAGCGACCGTATCGCGTTTCGGCCAAAGAACGTTCTGTCATTAAAGCCACGTTGATGAGATGCTCCAGCGTGGCGTCATTCGACCACCTAATAGCCCTTCTAATAGTCCTATCTCTGCTGTGGCCTCACGCAGTGTAATTCCGATGTTGTGCCTGGCGCAGATCATGGTCAAATGGCTTGAACATAGCTGTCATTCGCGGAATTTGCTTTAGTTGAGGCATAGTTCAGTCATCCTAGTACGTTGCGTTAAAACGGAACCAAAATATTGCCTTAGGGTGTAAGATCTTGCAAGCGCCGCTTAAAATTCCTGCGCTAAATGGACAGGCCAAGATTTGCGGATCTGTATACTAAGAGATACCTTATCCGCTCCAAACTTTTTCCCCTCCGCTCATAATACTAGAAAAAAAGCCGCAGCAAACCAGAGGTGTTTGAAGCTGAAAGAAGTGAGGAAAAACACTTCAGGGCTAGGCCTAAGCAAATTGCATCAGGCTGTCCGTCCTGCCAAGAGCAACGCCCAGCGTCTCGTCTGCGTATAGCAGTCAATCGCCCGTGTTCCGTATGCTGTTGCTCGAAGCTATCGAAGAGCTCGGCTTCCAAGAGCACGTTTTCCAGCGGCGAAACGCGCCGTGCCACGCAATAGCGGAAAGCCGTGCCACCGGAGGTGGCGCCGCCATCTTTTTTCACTCGCCGCTGTGGCTTGCCAATGCGAAAACCATTTCCCTCACCCGTCAAACGTATAAGAGACGGCAGGCAGGATGACAAACATTGAGATCGAAAACAACGCAAGCAATAGCTATTCCTTCAGGAAACGCGCATATCTAGCCGAAAGCATGTGTTCTGTTTGTGTACGTTTTTTTCTTTTCTTGGTTTTGTCATGGGCACGCCTATACAACATGACCGACGCACTCTAGTCCACAACAACCCGAACCGTAGCTTCACTGCTCCGGTCAGACGCGAAAACCCCGCATTAGAATTCGCGGGGTTATGACAGCATATAGCGAAAATCGAAGGCAGCTCTCGCCCGAAAGCATACTTTATAGCGCGTTACAAATGGAGAAAGGACGGAGCACTCACTCAATCAAACAGCGAAAGTGTTCATCCTTAAGCTAACTTCGCACACCCTGAAGAGTAGTGAAGTGCATGAAAAGATATTTTCTTCGGCCTTTTTTAAAACCATCTGCCCTTCCTCTGTGTCCGGTTGAGCCTTTCCAGGACGGTAATACCCTTCTTCCCATTTTTTAGCCGTTCTTTATTTTTTGTGATCCGGATCTTTGTATCCTAGCGTTTCCCCTTTTCCCGGCGCGCGCGGTGTGCCGCTGACAGGTTTGTTCCCACTGAAGCTGACTGCTTTTGATATCGGACACGTCCTATTCTCGTCCTGAAGGGACTACAAAAACCTGAATGGATCGACAACTGACAGAAAAAGAGAATCGAGAAGCCAAAGTAGGCTTTAACTACCGTCCGCAACGGAGTTGCGCTCACTTACAATCGCCTGGCGCCGTAGAACAGACCGTTTCAAAAGCCAAGCGCGTTTCATCAAAGGCACCCAGAAAGAAAACCGGAAATTTAGTCGAGTTCCCAACAAGACTTGCGACTGAGGCCTTCTTTTATTTCGTTTTGTGCGCGTATGCAAGAATGAGGTCCGTTGCAAAAATTTGGTAATAACTAAGCGAAAGTTAAAACACAGGACAGCCGGGGACTTTGCTTTTAGATGCGAAGCATCTCATGGTCGAGGCTATGTCCCTCCCTTCGCCGTGCGGTGTCCACAGCCCCACTGCGCATGCTCGGCTTGCTGAACGCCCGGTGGTGAATTACCCTTTAAGGTCTTAAAGCGACAGTGTTGCCGGTGTATGCCTGGGCTGGCGCGAGACGAGCACGCTTCACGCGCCTTCGACATTTCATCGTCGTCGGCGGCGGTGTGCGTCGGCAAGTCTCGGCGGGCCGTGATTACAAGCAGCCCACAACCATCCGGGGAACGTGCATCAACCTCATCTTCAGCAACTTTAGGGTTCATCCACTACAACAGCCCTTGACTTTACATTTCACAGACCATAAGGCGGTCATAATCAAAGCAAAATGCCAACCACAGCTCGACGTCAACCAACGTTGAACATGATGATGATAATGCCTAAATATATACAAAATCATTTCACGTACAACGTCTCTTTTTCTCTCTCTCTCTTTAATGCCTCTCCACTCTAACACTCCGCTACCCCCCTCCAATAAAATTACACCATCTTCCCGAAGGGGAACCCTGAGTAGCATGCGAAGCAGCCATGTGGTCAACGCAATTTCCCATTTCGTTGTTCCGGTAAGCGAAAAGTTTGGTAGTTACTATGGAAACCAAACGGTAGATATAATGGGAGCTACGTTCCTCAACCTAACAGAAACCACCAACTGAAAACTAACGGGCACTTGAATCGACCCCATTGCTGCTTCGCATACTACTCAGGTTTCCCCTCCGGGAAGATGGTGTAATTTGTTTTGCTTGCACCGATTATGCGTTGTGTTAAAGCCTAGAGAGAAAATAGGCAAGTCCAGTAAGAAATCATAAAAAAAATGAGTTTCGTTGAAGAGTTACGCAACTTCGAAGTGGTCTTCCGGGCCCCCTTTCTTTATGTTTATATCTCCCCTGAGGGGATATCAACTGCGTTGAAATCGGTGTCAAAAGACCGTCATGCAACGTGGCATGCACAATTTTCTGTTCACGATGCTTCGGCAGTAGCAAATTTTTCAGCAATCCTCAATGCCCTTTGAATTTCTTCGCCGGTAGCCGTTACGAATATCGAGCACGGTGGACAGGGAAGAGGGGGGGGGGGACCTTTGTCGCGTACGGATGAACGTAGGGACAAATTGTCGCATGCATCAAGTCACAAATAACCTAATGTCATAAATGAAACACATTGGCGTAGAAAGTTCGCTTTCAGAACAGCAGCCAACAAAAGTCTACGGCATTTGAAGTGTAACACCCCGAAAACTGAGCAGTGCGAGTAGGCGTGCAAACATCAATAAATGTTTTAGTAATCCTCAATAGGGCTTCCACTTCAGCCATTACCCGTATGTGTAGCATGGGTAACCAAAAGAAATCTTGAACTCTGGAATATTGTGTAACGCGCCTAATAAAAAAATCATGAACTCTGGGAAATTGAGGACGCAGATAGGTGATTTCGTTATTTCGCTTGCCCCATTCAACGCACAATAGAAGCGTCAACCTCACCATTTTACACGTGCCAGCAGCTGCGCCCAAGCAAAGCAAGATATCCCGGGCTTGGAGCGCCCGGCTACGATCGAGGAGGTTTCAGCACGCGAGCTCACCCAGCGGAAAATCGAGCCGGGGACCGCTGACTCGTTCAGTAGCTCCAGGGTCTTAATGCCTTTGTATGGCGTCCAGGAGTTGTCTCTCGCATAGAAGGGCATGCTCACCATCTCGATACACCGCATCGGCCCAGAAACGTGACAACAGCACGTGTACAAACGAATAAATACCCCGATTGAGTCGCGCTTCCATAGAAGAGGCGAAGCAATCTTCATTCTATCCCACCCCCATCCCGCATCTGACTATTTCTTTTGTTGTTCTTATGTTGTTGTCGGCACTTCTACTTCACCTTCGTTGCTCTCCCAGTTGCTTTAACACTGCCACCGTCGCTTTCCTGATTTGGTTTTCATCCACGAACAATGCGCGAAAAAAACTTTCTTCGTCTTTCCTCCTGTACGTGCTGAATCTGCGACGCTGGTAGCCAATAACGCTAAGGTCACCTCCGCACCTGTACTGACTTCTTTCTACGCAGAAAGGTGCGCGTTGGCAACGTAACATATATAAACCCCAACCAATGCGACTGCGCACCCATCCCCACGTGCGGCCTTTCGGTAACGGTTTGAGTGCTTCTTGGCATGGCCACCTCACGTCCCCACATCAGCAGTCATGAATGCGCACAGGCCCACAGGATGTGCAGCCTGTCGGAAACAGTTGAATGTTCCCAACACATGACTGGCACCAACATGAAGGCATAATAGTGAGCGCAGCAGAACATGCGCGATATACCTGGCTCGGCACGATCACGAATACGCGGAAGCCTGAAGGAAGGCCATTCCCGCGATATGCTGGGAATGTGAAACGAGTGCGGGCAAAAAGGAAGAGTCCTTAGGGAAAGCGGAGATGTGATATCAGTAAACAAAAACATCTAAGACTTTCAACCCAAGGTGACATAGAGCCCGACTTTCAACTCCCAATCTATACCTATAAAGAGAAGTGCCCGACTGACTGACTGACTGACTCATCAACGCCCAGCCAAAACTGTTAGACCTAGAGACTTGAAATTTCACCAGTTTATTTGCGTCATTGAATAGGTGCTCACTAAGGCGGGTTTTTCAGAAATTGCCCTCCTAACCGAAGAAAAGGGCGGAATTGTGGTTTCGCGAATTCGCGATTTTCTCGGTCACCCTTTCACATATCAAAGCGCTTTTTGCTGATATAAGTACCCCTTAAGAATACCTAAAAAGTAGTTTTTGGATTTCGCCCTAACCTACACCAGCGAGGTGATTCCGCATACCGGAACTAAAACGGTGTTCCTAAAGATTCTCAAATAAATCTTTCACCGATTCAGTAATCCAACTGATTTTTGCTAGAATATGTTACTCATACAAATGCACCGAACCGTTTTTAAGGATGTCGCTCTGCGACGCCGCTAAAAGGGTCAAATTGTTTTTTACAAATGACAAGGCTGATGAGCCAAAAAGGCCTGACAGGTTATGTACACGTCTAGCCAAACTGCTCTTTCAAACGGCTACAGATTGCAAGGGCACATTCTGATTACGGTGTTGGAGGTCAACATTTCTTAAAATATTAAAAATTCCACCATGGAGTGAGTGAAAAGCGGTAAAATAGTTTTTCAGATATTAATTTTTTTACCGCCCGCCATCTGAGATATCGAACTTATTTTCGTTGGGATAGGCAACTTACTCACGTATCTCAACACTGTTATACAAGATTTTTCAATGACACCCTCCCAATAGAGGCAAGCGGGATTTCGGGAAAACACTGTGTTTTTACACTTTCGTAAATAACCACCCAGCCAGTTGATATCTCCCATTCGTTTTTTCTTGAAAATGCTTCACATTTAATTGTCCAAAAACCACTTTCAGGATTTTGTCCTAACATGCGGATAAGAAGGCCAGCGAGATTTTTTAATATGCATTCTTTTGGACGTAAAATTCAGTTGAGTTTTCCCGCGTTGGCTTAGCGGTCGCCATCTGTTGACACTTTCAGCAACTATGCGACTCCCGTAGGAGCAGGTGTCATATATCATAAATGTAAAAGAGAAGATGTACCAGTCAAAAGCGAAGGTAGCCCTCGGCATCTGCTGGGACTTCCTGCAACCTCGCGCCTCCGGTAGGGAGCCCATGTTACTTATGATAAAACTGTATCGATGAGCATCATTCATATCTTCTGAGATAGCACTTCCTACGAGGAAGAATACCCCTCACACAGCCGGCCTCCATCATGTGTTGACAGCGCAATCTCCTTCGGAATTCAAGTTGTGGTTGCAACCTGGCAATCTGCTTCATATCTCATTAAGCGTGCAAGCGAACCAAGCTCCTCCTTCTTCCATCCACTTTTCCATACCTTGAGCTGTGGGAGACCTGGTGACTAAAGCGATCTGGATGCCCAGACAATACTTCCTCCAGAGCGAAGGCTGCCCACTCATCACATGGCTTTCTGAAATTGGGAACCACTCCCACTTCGCCGACTCAATAAAACCTTTTTCACTCACTGACTCGTTCGCTCAAACGCGCCATCTTGGTTCACTTTGTTTAGCGAGAGTTGGAGTAAAACACGAGCACCAGTCGTTTCACATTACCACGACGCACCTGCAGTACGAGCCTATGTACTGACAGCAGCAGGCGCTCCCGAGTGTGTACCACTTCCCAATGAAGTAGCCTAATATGGCGACTTAACAAATACCAATTGCTGTCCTTTATATAATGGCCCACCCGGGCACCGCCGGGTACTACCGCTAGTATTCCATAATTTTATGACTTCAAAACAAGAAACTTGTGGCATTAAGGCTTCGTTTAAAATTCAATTGACCTGGACATGTTTCGGTGTGAGATTAGAGGAACAAAGTAATCTAGTCATTGGGATGCTGTGCACGCATTTCACGATGCATTGCAGAAAATGGTGACGTCAAAACAACAGGTTGATTTATTGTTAGGTTTAACGCGTCGACACTGCACAGGCCAATGCTTTAATGTGGACAAGTTGGTTGGAGCAATGAAACATGGTAAAAAACGGGCAGCTAAGGACAGGACACAAAGGAAGAAAGACCCAAGACTAGCCCTGGGGAGCTGGGGAGCAACGTCTTTTGCGCCGTGCACTTAGCCGCGCTGTTGTTGCCATGTTTCATTGCTACACAGACTATGAGGCGCGCCGTTGTGGAGGGCTCCGGATGAATGTTGAACATCTGGGGATCTTTAATGAGAGCGGAAATCTCGACAAGAGCGTCTTCGCTTTTCGCCTCCATCAGCAACGCCGACACCACGACCGGGATTGAACCCCCGTTCTTGGGCACAGCAGCACACCACCATAGCCACAGAGCCGAAGTTACACAAAAGAAGAGGCCGGACTTTGTGGGTGCCATAGCATTGTGAAGCGAACTTCTGTATGCTTCACTAATCGTGCCCGTCCCATCACCAAACCTCGCTCCACGAACGCAACTTTACACACATCAAGCGCCTAAAGAAAAAGATACTTCCCGTGGTCCCTCGCGTTATGAAGCCGACGTCTATGCGACTGCGCCATTCCGAAATGGTCGAACCAGTTTGAGTTTAAAGCGAAGCTGTCTTGGTTTTTTAGTGACCACGGTCTCATCACCGAAACACTCAGAAGCTCTATAACCCGAACAACAGCGAACCAATCCTTCACCAGAAAGCTGAGCGTTGCGACCATCGTTGTCGTTAGACGAAGGGGATTTTGATTTCCTTCCCGCCTTTGCAACGTATACTCGTCGAGAAGCCTGACACCATTCCCTACAGAGGAGCTCCTCTGTTCTGCGTAGTCCTCGCACGGGAGGCCCTAACCCATCTACCACAACTATTGGCTGCAATTTAGGTTTTATAAACAGTTTATGACGCTATCTTTAATGTCAGCGTGAGAGCGGCGGTGACTTCATAGTCAGTTTTTGGTCTCTGCTTTACGAAACTGAGTGGGAAAATGATAGAGTGTGTACCGCTCTAAAACCCACACCGTGCACGCGCGGTGTGGGTTTTACTTTTTAGTTTACTTACACGATGGCGTTATAGGGCAGATTTTTTTTATTTCAGTGACGATAGACTTGCTTGGGCTGCGTGAACTCAGGATTTTCGGTCTGTCTTTCTGTTTTTCTTTCCCTCGATTCAGCCACCCGGGTGACGCGTAGAATAATTTTGAAAGAAGCTTAGAAAAAACCTTTCTCAACCCCGAAAACTGCGAACGCCCTTCATTCGCGTCAACATAGTTGACAAATTGAAAAATATTAGACTTATTTGAAGCAAAATATAAATATATGACTGGCACTAGGTAGTGTTGTTACAATTGAAAATCGATGCGCGCTTGAGATTTGCGAGAGCAAAGAATATAACGCGAGTGGAAAAGAAATATTGGGACCCTAAAGTACAAAAAGTGATCCCGCTCAAGCCTAAACCTCATCGCGGAATTCGACGTCCAACTGCAAATAAAGGTCCACATATGTGGCGAGCGAGCAGTAGAACACGGGAAAATTGAATTAACTTGAGCGAACCTCCACCACGTTCTTGCTGGGAGCATCGAGACCTGAGGCCATGAGAAGGAGGAGTGGGGAGGGGAGAGAAGAGGTGTATTTATGCGGCAGAAAACTTCCGGCTTTCGACTACATTTGCAGTAAAGTGAGCAGGTACGCGGTCATTTTGTATTTATTTATTTACCGTAAATGCTCGTGTAGGCATTACATAGAAAGAGATTGTTTGGCCTTACAGCCAAAATAGAGTACATTTATCCGGCAGAACATAACGGCAAAGAATCTGTACATAGGTACAAATTAAGAAACTAAAACTACATGGCCAAAAATAACGCCAGACAACAATACATTACATTGAAATGACACGCAAAAGAAATAAAGCTGGTCATGCGCACACAGACCAATGCACAAAGCAATGACTTCTGTTGTTTTTGCCCAAGTTTTTGGTTACGATGTGGTAAAATTTTAAAGGAACCAGAATCTCCAAGTGTGCTACTGTTATAGCCTTTCAAGAATTCATTCTCCCATCAGGGCATCCATCCCCAGCAGAATCACGTTCGGGAATGCCATGGACATCCCAAAATGTACACTGCCAGTTCCGCCTTCACAACCGTACAAACCAAAAGGAAATGTCTTCATTAATTTTTTAGGCTATATTAAAGCCCACGGGGGCACCAGGTTCGTACGGCAGCCGCTAAGTCGGAAAGGACGTGTAGGAGTCTCTCGACCATGATCGGGACGGACACGGAAGTCAGCGGAGGTAGTAAAAGGGGGTGGAAAAAGTGAAGCCAGATCATTCCCATCATTTTTCTTCCGCCGGAGTGTCCCGAAATGAATGGCACGCGTGGTGACCCCCGCAGCCAAGGGAAATCTGAGCTGCCCGCATCCATCTTCGAGCATCGTTTGTCAACGACTCGATGCCAACGATTACAGAGACGCATGCGCGCGAGCGCGTGCCCGGCCTGACAACGAAAATGACGATACCGGGAGGGGCTGACAGCCAGGCGACGTGCAGCGTAACAAGAGCTTCGCCTTTGCCGGGCGCCGCCACGTCCTTTTTTCCCTTTCAGTCTAAAAACACCCCCGACCTGACAGGACGTTGTGAATATACCTTACACGATTTTCCCTGATTTCGTTTTTCTTTCCTGGGAGTTGTCTAAGCCGTTCCAAACTTCTTCATAACTTCCCTCTTAAACCTGATCCTCACAGATCCTATGAGCTTATAGAAGCGCAGCTTTCAATCTACGCAGTTTTATCTCCATCTTTTCTCATCACCGTCTTTTTTCTTTTGATTCGCTTTTCCTCCTTTCGGGTAGAAGCATCTGTCTCTCAGACTGCTCAGCGCGTAGCTCACCCAGGCAGACGGGGACGTTCATCTTTCATGCGGACGATTGGAAGAGTACAACCGCGGATGCCGTGTGAGCGCGTCCTCTGTGTACACACATAACACTTCCGGTCGGAGTCCACCACCGCTCATCCCCTAAGTATGCGGCGACCTTGCTCCTGGGAATTTTCCGCCCGGTTTAGCGTTTATTTGTGCTTTCGTTTGGACAGAAACGACGAATGCCAAGCGAGGGTGCGAAGAGTAAGCGTGATGGAGATGGACTTTGCGCACACCTCCTCTCTTTCTTTCTCACAAGCAAGGTAGGATTAAGTTCAAGGTTTCACATCAGCTTGCCGTATGTGCAGTCACGTTTCCGCTCTTATTCAGACCGAGAAGGGAGAAGACAAACGTACGGCAGGACACGGGAAGGATGTCCTGTTTGGTTCGTCAATCTCTTCTATGAATAAATCTCATTGAGAGAAACCGGAGGAGACAAACACTTTTTATCGTGGTGTGCACTCCGTCGGGATGTCTTCCATCTGTGATTTATCGTCTGGCCGACCAAAAAAACCAGGCTAAGAAGGAAGGGTGAAGGAGTGGCGCATTAATCCCCCGATGCAATAGCGGGCTGAAATCTTAATTCCGTGTCTTTGGATGTTTTTTTGCGCTTGTGTTTAGTATATTATATCCGAATATGACTCTCCCTGCCCGTTCTTTAGGTTGTTTTTCGAACACTTGAAGTTTTGTAATTGATGCATTTGCTTTGTGGGTGTTATCTTCGCAGATGTACTTTTTCCCGAAAAATAGAATGAGATGGTTTGGGTTTATTGTGGCCCGCAGCAGATAATCGTGAAGAGCATGAAGTTAACACGGATCGAGCTAGGAACTGGCAACGACGTGCTCCTCATTTATCGGAGTGATTGGCAGCTGCGTTGTATTAAGCGAAGTTGCGCACCTTTGATTACAATTTTCTAGTATTAACTAGCTACATAAGACAGAAACTCATTCTCATGTAGCTCATATGAAGCACGAATATGTTTCCAAGTTACTGTGACACTACATGATGCCATGGCCAATAGCTTCAAATATTCTAAGTTTTGCAGAGGCCGAACAGTGTGGCGTTTCAAAAGTAATAGTATTACAGCGAAGCTGCATATGTCTAATTCGCTAGAAGGGACAACTTGGCTAGTGGTAATGCATTTGGGACAGCTTGAAGGTAGCGCACTTGGGACACGGACACTAGGAAAAGGATAGGACAAACTACAGCGCTGACTGACAACGAATTTTTATTAGAACTAGACACACATTAAAAAAAACGGGGAGTGGTGCTATAGTGTGCCGTTTATTCATTTACATGAGAGACATTTTGAATTTTGAAATTCGGTCTGGAACGTAAATAATAACGCGGGCCTTCATACACCAGAGTTTGTTCTATGCGTGTCACGTTGTAGAAATAACGCGCTGGATTGTGACGTAAGTATGATGACGTGGTCACACGGGTTTAGCTTGTAGTATTTAAACGTGTGTCTGTTCTAAAAAAAATCAATTATGAGTCAGCGCTGTGGTCTGTCGTCTCTTTTCTTAGTGTCCGCTTCTACGTGCGCTACCTTCAAGGTGCCTCAAATCATGTCTAATCCCCAAGTTCGCATTCCGTTGAAGCGGCTTTACTTGACAGCTACCGTTACCGCCTCCTCGCCACCGCCAACGCCTTTTTCAACAATTTTTCACGTTTTTTTTTTCCTCAACAGCCCTTTCAATGCACTTCTCTTGCTAAAACGCGGGTAAAATCCACACGAAAACTTATAACATCTCTACCGCGTTGTAGCCAGTTCATATAGTATTCCGATTCCTTACGACTCACTTTGGTGTATCTCTAAGAAGAAGTTGAGTAGGAGAGAAGAGGAGGCCATAGAGTGAAACAATAATTTAGGCTTTCACTGCAGTGAACATTAAATGTAATTTTTGCCGCGTTATTGAAATGCTTTTGGAAGTGCGGAGCACCTTAGGGGAACGGCTTACAGTCGTAGGTTGTCCGGGGTCAAGGTATCTAGCCACCATAGTCACGCAGCGTCACGCACCCAAACAGAAGCTTCGAAGAGGTCACCGCATCCCCCGGTCGTCATGAAACCTAGGTCTCTTGCAATACGGAGCTGATGTCAATAGAGCTCCTGCGCTGGAGTTTTCCGTGACATCCAGCGCCGCTAGTGGCCAACGCCTCTGGGTAGTACAAAAGCAGACGACCCTCACCGTCCTCCATGTGTTTTCAATTACAAGCCAGAGAGAAAGCTGGTGGTACCTAATTTAATCACACTGTAGTGCGTTTAAGTGACTGCATGCTGAATAAAATCCTCTAAAGGTAGTTGCAGAGGCTAAAAAAATATCCGCTAAACCAAGCCGATTTACCGGCTTTCTTTTGAGCGAGCTGTCGCGATGTTAGTGACGTGGGACAGTATCCCCGAATCGGGTGGTCTAACTTCCTGACGATCCTTATCGTTCTTTCATCTTGCGTACAGTTGACAAAACAGTTCGTAAGTATACCGTAAACACAGAATGCTGGCATACTCAAGACGACGCGAGAAGCGAAGGCGTCTCAGCGGACACTGCTGGCCTGGAACAACCTTGAAAACGAGTCGAAATTTTATTGTATTTTCGCAAAGTAAATGATTCTTGCTTAGCATGTTACGCCATACGATTTACGAACGGCAGGGTACATGTATACTAGCGAGTAGGTGAGGCAATAGCGTCAAATAAACAAATTAACCGCAATTAAAAGACACAACACAAGCACCAAATGGCATGTCCGTTATTGCAGAGGTATGTGATTCTATATTTACATAACATAACACAGCCCACGTTGCACGGCCCAAATATTTACATGCGATCGTCACTGACTGTTTTGGTTATATCTACTGCAGGGGTCGGCAACCTACAGCCCGCGGGCCGAATGTTGCCCGCGGGGCTGTGTTATGCGCCCCCAACACGTCATCAGAACTCCCACGTCACTAAAACTCTAAAAGCCGACACGCCAGTTTTGACCTTAAATAGTGTTTGACGGCGAGACGAGGACAGAAAATTGATCGCTTCCAGCTGCATTGTTCCCCATATTCACACTTTGCCAGATTATTGTCAAATATTATTGGCAATCCGCTGAATTTTTTCTCTTTGCCTTCAAGCCTTAGGGTAGCATGGCTGGCTTCGGCCGCCAAGTGACGAGCGACCGAAGGGCACCGCACTTTACGAAGTAGAAAAGAAAATATTCGGGCTTGTGGACCATGATGAACTTGAACGAGATTACTTTGACGCATTGGCTTACCGAGGAACCTATATATCGTGCCTCTAACCGCCTGCGCTAGGCCATGAACTCTCGAAAGACACCCGGCAAGAGAGTCACTGCCAAAGGCACTGGGGGCAAGCCAAATTACCCTCGACCAATGACCATCGTCTGCAACGGTGCTCGGCCAGGAACCCATCCAGACGACCCTACTCACTGGGGCTCACGTACAACTCGGGCAGTTGGCATACCGATGGTGCAGGTTTCAACGTTCAATGGTGAGGTACGTGGGTGCAAGGGGTTTTGGTACCGCGTCGGGGCAACACACCACAGCCACACGAACGTGTCAGATATTGACAAGGTTGTAGCCAGCTATGAGGTAGCATCGGGCGTCCCGATGACAGACTAGCGTCAAGAGCGCGAGGCTACGACAGCCGCTCAGAAGTACGACTCAGCGGTTCCTGTCCAAGTAGACGACGGAACGCATGAAATGAAGAACGTCGAAGATGACATAGAGCCTAGGCAGCACGTTTTCGAGTGCATCTTCGTCTCAGACTACAGAAATGGCGAGTCCTGACCATAACCTATTAAGACCCGACCAACTCAAACCGTCGAAGTATTGAAGGAGGTTGCAGTCATGCGCGAATCACTGAACTGAAATTGGAGACGCATAAAAAAACCTTGCTGTGCACTCTCCTCAGTCCCAAGAAACAGCGAGATGTGCTCAAGAAGCCGCAGAGCCAATTGTCAGCTGAAACCCACGAGGAAAAATAACTTGTCAGAATGAGAGAGATGAACTGAAACAAAAACCCGAGGGGAGAAGAAAAGACTGATGTAGAAAACGCCGCTCGAGTCGCTACAACAAGCAAACGGCAACGACAGAGAAAAATTGAAAGTTCTCGCACACCACCTTCAGTGCAGCAGGTTCAGGCGTAAGTGTCTACAAACGTTTCAAGAACTGGGATTGGACGCCGAGGTCCGTTGTCATTCGCTTTGCTTCGGCGGACTTCAGGCTGGTACTGAAGGCGGCAAGGCGGAGCATGCACCGCTGGAGAAAAAAAGGAGGCATAGCACTTCCGACAGCTTTCCCCAGATTGACCTCATGGATGTGAAAACTAAAGTTTGAGAATTGTGGACATATTGCTCATTTGTCGTACCGATTCTGTCTTGGACAACGGTGACAGATGTGACAGTCAGTGAGAGATTTAGCTCATTCGTTGGAAGCGGTGAAACATAAGCTTGCGGTGCATGCCCATATCTGCTGACTTTGGTGAAGCATTAGCATGCAGTCTTCTCCCACTGTCTCGCTCTCCTCGCAAGACACCTGTATAGAGGTATCGGTCTGTTGAGAAAAAGAACGCTCTTGCAACTCGGCCAAAAAACGGGCCCACGTGGTTACAAACTACGTTTAAACTATCCGTGCTCGTGAGAGAAGGCCCGACAAAGCGTAGGCATGTCTGAAGCGCACCATTAGCGGCGCTTCAGCCTCTAACAAAACAAGGTATCCAAGCTGCCGCTCAACCTAATGGGCAACCTCGGGTTTATCGTGCGATAACGAACGTAGTAGAGGAGTACTCAGGAAAGGGATCGTTACGCGGTTCCAGCTGAAGCCCTCCAATTTCCAAAAATTTGGTTTGTGCTGCAATGCTTGGGTCGGCACAATGAGGGACGCTGCTTGTACCCTCTAGGACTCTGTATGCTCGGTAGCGGACGCAAACATTGCGGGCGTGGGATTGTGTGAAATCTCCCGCTGGTTGTGCGTCATCAGTGACAACGAGCACCATGGTTTAGACCCCTGTCGATAACGTCAGCCCCGTAACAGGCAGCCTTGGCTCCGGTATTGCTTCTGTTCTTGTTACGTTACATATAGAATATAGGTGCCACAAGCATTCCAGCTATTTACTTTAAATAGGCGGATCACGAAGGGAGCCTACTTTTGCAGTAATACACGCTGGTAGTATAAATCTAGACAAATTGATTACCAATGGCGTCTCAGAAGGTCCCGTTCTCCTTTCTTAGATGTCATTCAAAGCAAAGGTAGAATGTAGATGGTAGAAATGACATGCTGTACAACCCAACAACATAAAAGAGTTATTCGCAGGCGGTATAGTGTCGGCTCCGTAAGACGCAGAATGAAACGTTGGAGACATTCGAAAAAGATTCTCATATAGAATACAGCCCCTGAAAATTCACTACTCCAAACACAGAAACGGTGTTCGGAAACGCGTTTTATCCACGTTGCTTTTCAACGCTTGCGCTGTTCGAAGCCTTATAGACTAATCCATGTGTACTGCTGTTGAGGTGAACCCATTTTGCCGTTGTGGAGATTGCGGAAACCCCAGCCTGTTCAGCTGCGGCCTCGCATTTATGCATTCATCCTACGAATTGGCTTGGTGGTGGTTGGTGCTCAATGGACTCCCCATCCGAGAAAAACACCAAGCGGAAAGCATGTAGACAAATTTTTACGGCCGCTTTCCCAATGACAAACTATTCCTCGCTAGGAAGTGCCAACCCCGTAGAGGGTTGTGATCGGTTCTTGTTACTGCCGATAAAAGCGAAGCAGCTCAGGCGCTTTATTAAAAGAGCCGCGTCACTTCTTCAATTGAACCGAGAAGCAAAGAAGTGCGTGGGAGACCAAGGGAAAGTGTGTGAGAATGTATACAACCATGTGAAGACACAATGCAAATTTCCTCTCCCCACGCTAGTGCACCGGCATCGACGCACTAAAGCGTCTCTCAATAGGCGCTCTTTACGGCGGTAGAACTCCCGCCCTCCGCGCGACCAGTTAGATAAGGCGACGCTCCAAGGGAAAGCGCGATAGGAGTAAATTGATGCTTGGTGGAATTCCTGGCCTCCTTTGGTGCCTAGGGAGCGTATACAGCGTGAGGAGATTGCTGTATGGAAGCGGAACAAAATAGCGAGGCGATGGCATCCAGCCAACAGAAGGGCGAGAGGGGGGACCGGAGACTGCCTCGGCTGCGGTTGCAATTAAGGGGAAAGGGCAGACCCGTGCGATGGAACAATTAGGGACTCGCCCTGGAGCGTCCGCTGGGGCCAATGCACAGTGTCGTCCTAATTCGGTGCAGCGTTGCATACGCTGACGCGACAAGGCTCTCAACAAACAACTCGCAGCTCCGTGAGAAAAACTTCGCCTGAGTAATATCCGGAAAGTTCTCAATTATTTTGCGCGCGTGTAACTACGCTAGGACCGAGGTGCAATGTTCAATCACGTCGAACGAAAGTTCCAGCGTTTCTTTTGAACGCTGCCGCAAAATGAAGCAGACAGCTGGATGGGGAAAGAAGATATCTTATCAACACCGTTTCCTTACAAAATTATTTGGGTAGCACTTAGCTACACGGAGTTGAATAACAAAGAAATAGCGTAAGCACATGGACGCTTTTTTTCAGGCACATGTTCCCCCACTAGCAGCTGGCTAAAATACGGTTGTTGCAACTTCACTGGATTGCTCCTCAAAAAATAGTGGCTGGTAAATATTAAGACTGAGCGTGACGAGAGTTCCAGACAGCTGCTACTTCTTATTCGTAAAATCCTAATTTTCAATCACATGGCTGTAGAAAACGTCACTTTAGTATCCTTTTTACGCCTCTTGCGAAACATAAGGCACTTCTGATTATTTACAAACATTCTAAGACCCTATGCAAAATATATAACGCGTTCTCTGTTTCGAGAGTTGAAATTATTGGTTTTATTATTTAGTTATGAAACAAGTACAAATGCTGTTTGACCACATTATGGCAATAAGCTACGGGAAGGGGACCACCGTAACTGAAAGAGTTTTGATTTGAAGGATCTTTGCAGCTGGCACGCATGAACTGCACATAGTGATTCTAAAATACGGGAAGCCTAAACTCTGGAAATTATAAATACGAGCTAACAAGAAAATTTCAGGTGGTACTGAATCATGTGCAGGGTCTCGACAAATGCGCAGACGCACCGAGAAGAGAGTTGACAACACGCTAGTGGCAGTCAAAAGCAAGAAATACAATCTCCAAAAACTTGGAAGGCCCCACTGCATTCCATGAGTAAATTGAGAAACACATATAATACGTAGGCATTTATAGCTGAGTACACCCACAGCCAGGACCGTGCAACGCCCTGCATTTCCGCAAAAATTAAGATATCGCGGAAGTTCCACCTCTAATCGCTAAAATAGCGTATCTAAGATAACTTGTCGCCAAAATTTGGAAACCATAAAAATAAGAAAAATACAAAAATTAGGGAAAACAGCAAAACCCGCAACGCCTTGTATGTCCACAATAATGTAAATTTTGCGAAATTTTCACTTCTAATTGAATAGCGTGAACGGAGATAATTTCTGGGATCAAATTTTGAAAAACTGGGAAAATAAGAAAAATATGAAATAATTACGGGAACTGGTCAACCGTGTAACGCCCCGGAATTTCCGCAATTATGCCCAGTTTGGGAAAGTTCCAAAAGTAATTCTTATAATACCGTAAATGGAGATAATTTGTCGGAAAAATTTTCGAAAAACAAAAAATAAGATAAATAGGAAAAATTACTGAAAATGGCAAAATGTATAACACATGCCATTGCAATATTATGCAGATCTCCAACAGTACCAAATGAAATCGTTATAAAATGAGGGCAATTGGAGGAATAAAATTTTTAAATTAAAAGAATAACAAAATAAAAAAAATATTTATTGAAAAGGGTGAACTGTAGCACCTGCATTTCCACAATGATGCAGATTTCGCGACAGTTCCACTTGTAATCGTAATAGCGAAAGCGGAGACAATTGTTTGAAGGGAATTTTGGAAATTAAAAAAAAACAAGATAAACATAAAATATTTAGGAAAATGTGAACCATGTAACTCCCTGCGTTTCCACAATATGCAAATTTGGCCGAAGTTCCACCTATAATTATTATATCAGCGTAAATAGGATAATTTGTACAAAAAAAATTTGACTCAGAAATAAAAAAATAAAAAAGGAACATCTCGAACATGTGTAACCCCCTGCAATGCCACAAGAATGCAGATTACGCCAAATTTTCAAATTTCATCGTTATAACAGCACCATTGGCGATAATTGGTGGCATGAAATTTTGAAAATATAAAAAATAAAACAAATATAAACAATACCGGAAAATGGCAAATGGTATAACGCTCTCTATTTCCACTACAATAAAGATTTCGCCGATGTTCCATTCGAATCATGTTAATAGCGTAAATGGAGATAATTGGTCCGACAGGAATTAGGTAAACCAAAAAATTTGGCTGTAAAAACTCACACTCAAGAATGCTACCCTGTAGAAGATAATTCAATAAATTTCTGCAGAAATTTTAGCTTGGTTTCTATGCATGGATGACTTTTCTGGTTTCAACAAGCGAGAAAAGGACACCAAATTTGCCTTCTGCGCGATGTTCGGCGGGAGAAATTTAGTACCACCATGAACGAACACATTTAAATATAAAGTGCGGCTTGTTTACGTTACAATGTTGTTGTGTTTAAAGTTATCCGGTACAATATTTAAACATGATCGAAATGATAGAGATCCACCACTTGTGTCAGTCTGACTTGTTATATTTGTGTCAGGTATAAATTGGTAACCCTGTTCCTTGCCAGAGAAAATGGTAGTTTGTTTTGAGGGGCCATTCAGCACAATGGGCTTGCACGTTGACCTCTCCCATAATTGAAATACAATAAGCGGCACGTAACTCCTTTTCAGTTTTTTCAGTGGGTGTGCATGAATGGGAAGTCGCTCTGAGCAGATATTTTGAATCTAGCCTTATATTTCTTTGCACGCAGATCCGCCATGCCAAACCCGCGGTGGTAATAGTAGTTGTCGAGGAATTCCCCCTGTTTTAAGGTACAACGAATGAACGAACGAATTCTCTGCCACTACCTATATGACAACTATTCTTACTACTATTATCATTAACCTATCTCGCTGTTTATGAACTTAAATCAATTCACTTCTCGATGCTTTAATTTGTACGATTTTTTAAACGCTGCATTAATGATGATTTGGCATATCGAGCACATCACCTAGGGATTATTTAGGCATAGCTTTCAGCCTCTCTCTGACGTCGTCTGTTGTCCACCAAACCGCACTGCAAATCCAACTTCCTTTGAAGGTGGCGATGATCGTGGAAGTGACGAAATATTAAAACACTTCCCGTAATCATAATCGAACGCAGTTCCCTCGCGTTAGAAATACGACGTTTATGAAGACGACAGTTACGTTGCACTAGAGGAAATATTTGACATAATAAATTGCCATCTAACAATTTTTGGTAATCCATGACGCTATTGTCAAACAATATGTAGTTTTCATGTTTCAGGATCTACACATTTTTTTGTTGAAATCCGGCATGCTACAAGTGTTACGCTTGCGCATTTATGTAGGTTATTCGCCACCGTATGTCCATGGTCTATTTTCGAAACGGTTGAAACACCCTATGTTAGCAGTGTTAGGTTTCTGTATTTTCGGGGAAATCATCTCCGTTATTTCTTGGTGCATTTGCTTAGATTTTTATACTAATGTGCGTACTAGTATTTTGCAGACGTAACCTTTGTACTCTCACTGGCCTAGCATTCTAATTCAAAATGTGTTTTTTTGCTTCCAGTGTGTGGCCCCTTTATTCATGTTTTTGGTGTTTTTGTTCCCACCGTACCTTACTTCGAAGGAATTAGCGGCATTTTTCTACAGTCTTGTGGGCCTCATGGGTGTTTTGTTCCTGTATTGCAACAGCGGTTTGCTGCAACTTTTTTCTCCTTGGAAAGTGCGCCAGTACGATGACTGCCTGCGGCTACTTGGGTTCTAAATTAAAGGGTGACAGATTGATTGCTTATGTTATTACCCGGCCTCATGTGAAAATTTTTTCGCGTCAACTTGAAATAATCACTTGAAGCTAATCTTAGCTTCAACACAAATGTTGCATTTATCACGCGGTGAGCTGTGACATTTTGGACGCTTCGCAGGATTTGGCAGAGTTCCGTAGTCGGCGTCCTTTCTGAAGATGTTATCTTCTGTCTGTTCTCCCGCTCTTGGGAATACGGGGATCCATTTAAAGCATACGGGGAGGCATTGATTCTTTTAATAAGTACCGCATTAACTTTCAATTCTATCTACCATATTATTGAGTGCCCGTAAGGTAGCACGTAGGGTTTTTCTAACCAGCTGATTCCCAGGGCAACTGGAGTAGTACCTACCGGATTATAATGCTTGTTTGTACGGTCAGGAAGCAAACTGAAACTGTTGTACGTATACTGTGCAGTTAACCATCAGGGCATACGCATTTCGAATAGCATGGGTGATGTCTGGGGCTGTTTTGTATTGAGTGAGCCTAACTTACCATGTGAGCGTAAGGAAAATATATAAAGACAGGTATTATGAGATTTGAGCAAATAATTATCTATGTCGCTGCATATTGAGTTTGGCCTGACGGCTTATATCCATCTAAAATATTGTAGAACCATCCCTTAAACGCGACAAAAAAAGCTTGGTGAGCTCAATTCATTCAACTGTTTTGCAAAGATATCTTTTTCAGTACGGCGACGTTTTCTTTGACAGTTTGCGTGGCGTTTCAGGCTTTTTGGTAACCGTGGAAGAAAACCTTGTCGGCTAACCTGAGCGTTTATTAGGTAAATTATGGTGAGGTTTCAAACTTTCTGACATGTAGGCAGCACGGGATGCAGTCAGTTCGAACAGCCTTGAAGGGAATACCAGTGGTCAAACATGCACTTCACAAAGTGTAAATATCAGGTGAACTTTATCACCAGTGGCAGCTGTTGATGTTGAAGTGAAAGTTGAGGTTTATTTATTGCATCATGGAGGTACAATATTTGATCAAAACTAACACAGAGAATCCGAAAAAGGACCTAAATTGTTGCGTCACAGAGCCTTGACCACCTTTTGCCTACTTTGCAAGGCCATGTACATTGTATAAAGGAGATCGCATCACACTTCGAAAAACTTAACTGCGCCTTCCAGCGTGCCCAGCGGACTTGGTCAGTGCTTGACGTTTTTCTCTTCATAACAGGGCGGGCACGTTGCACCATTTCAGCTGAAGGGCTTAAGCTTGGTGTTACCTTTGTATTCTATGTATGGCCTGTAAAGTTACAATGTACAAACTTTTCTTATTTTTGCTTTATTGGAAAGCTACTACGCAATGACCATTTAAAGCTTTTAGTGATACCGAAGTAAAATCTGCCATACAAAGTTTATGAATTTTATTGTGAAATGTTTATGCCATACCCCGACGGTAATGTCGAGGCCACAAAATATGTCTCGCTTAATGTAGGCGTATCCGCTTACCTACTATTGCTCTTTTGCAGCTTTTAAGGTACGAATCCATTCCCTGTCAACTTTCAAATACTTAGGTCAGGTGTAAGCGCCCATCCGAAAGAAGCTTCAACACTCCTTAGCAGTGGTTCTCTAACTGGACTCTTATTCGTAGTTTCAATCATATGTTCGTGATTTCTGAAAGTACTTTCCAATCGACGCAGTAAAATTCATTCAAACGCCAGTGTCTAAAAACTTCCCATCGCGTTCATCTGTCAGCACAGAGTTTTGGCGCGCGACGAGGCAGACACTGCTTGCTGAAGAAGGCGCCTTGCACACGGCTACTTTGCCGGAGTGGAGACGGGGATGCGCATCGACCTGCGGGGCGCGAGCTGCTTTTGATTACCAATTACGGCCTGCCCTTGCTGGGGTTCGGGCCGTTGTCCGACTAACGACAAACGCGGACCTCCTGCAAGAAACAACCCCCGCTGCAGCATGACGGATGTTGGCCGAGTTTGGTCGAAAGCCCGCTGTGTCCGCTTCGGATTTGCACGCACTTACATTGACAATTAAACATGATAGAACAGCCATGACCCCTAAAACAGGTCATGTTAGACGTGCTTGCACCACGGATGGCTTCTGAGATGCGAAAACACCCGAGTTTAATTTAATGGCACGTGTTCATCTAGTATGTGTCCTGAGAAAAGTTCAACTTTGCGCTGGCGTTGTTACGGTTTCCGAACTTATCACTCGAGTTTCTGAGCGTACAGCTAGAACATATTCGCCATGTTGGGGAATTTGCAGCTGCTCTATTTTTGTTAGACACCTAAAGAACTCTATATCATTAAAGATGATTCACTCCTTAAACAAGTGGAGCGCCCAAAATTTTCTTAGGAATAGGGTGTATCAAAGAAACGTTTTAAGGAAATGTGGGCGGATTAAAAGATGCGAGGAATCAAGCTTGCATGCTCTTGGCCGCCACAAAATGTGCACAATATGTGTGCGGTTGGAAAATTCCTTGGTCATGGTGACGCTGAAGTACCTGTCCGTATTAACAGAGCCAAGCAGGGAACCGATGATCTTATATACAAAGAGGCTAGCGTTATCACTTGACTGGCGACCTTGCATCAGATCAGATTTTGTGACATTTTGTTTATTAGCCGCACATCGCCCCAGGCACTTACGTGATGCAGGTTATTTTCAGTGGTACAGCCGTCAAAGTTGTACGAATGTTACTATGTTTACGCGCTCAGCTTTATAATCTAGCAGGGCTATGGCTGGTACAAAACTATCAGAAAGTTCTCTATGGTTATGTAAACAACTTCCTACAGGACACTTCATTTCAAAAGAAAAATTCTAAAGTTATTTTTGTGCACACATAAGTGCAGGGTGCAATCTCTCAAGAATGATTCATCAGAATAAAGAATGGGGGTCGTTGTCACTGCGGGGTTCGGGAAGCAGAAATTATTGAGCCACAGTTAAAGCCTTCACAGATCTAAATGAAATATACCCATTACAAATTAGTGATGCTAAAACTTGGAAAAATAAGAAAAAAAAGCCGGCAAGACAATTTTACAAGAATAATTTTTTTTTCAAAACCGTATTCATGGACTCAAACAATATACTACACATCAGCTGATTACAATGTGCGCATAAATAACGTACCCCTCTGATTTGTTCAGGATTAATTTTAAAGAAATGGGCCAGTTGTTGAACAGGCAACGAACGTTATCGGCCTTGTTTGCAGGAACGACATTTCAACCTGCGAAGTCACCTTTTACACAGCCGGTCTGAACTGCAATTGGATAAATATTAGACAAGATTTCCGTATAATGCATTTAGTGCGTTTTAATGATTTTGAATTGACCCTGCTAATTCTTCATGAGCATAAATACTTCGCTTTTCCAATCACCTTGCGTATGTCGGCTGATATGATCAATAGCGGCCCAGTCCGAAAAAAATAGTACTGTGCATCAGAAGATAACAAGTCAATATAATTTTAGTCAGAAATAACGCGACAGTTTTATTCAAATAAACATCTATATTCAAATGAATGGGGCATCAACGCAGCAGCATGTGTTGCACGAAGAACGAACAGGAAAAGATCCTTGGCGCCCAGAGATTAGTCTGGACGCAAATTCCGCTGTATGCCACATCCACTAACCTTCAAGGTAGCTCTCACTCTAGCTGAAAATGCTTGTAGAAACACTTTTTTCTGCTGTTGAACACAGTCAATAGTTACTGAATGGCGCTGTTCCCAACAGCTTCGCTAGCCGTCCACTTCTGGAGGAGTAGAGGTCTCCTCAATATTGTCTTCATGGTTCAACGAAGTAGCAAAACGCTTCATCGTCATCGAGAAAGCAGACGTAAAGCCGGGTAAGAATGACGCAAAGGGTACGGACATATAAATATGGGCGGTCGGTATTTGATGATAGTGTCCTCATCTTTCCTTCTCTTCCCGCCGCATTGAATCGCCTCCCATGGTGCACTACGGCCCCATTGTCTATAAGGAAAGTTGCCAATTAAGTTACCAAAGGCAATTATTTGTGTTTAAAATTCATCATGGATCCCAATTCCACATAGATCAGCACCAAGGTGACCCGGACACGCTTCATGAGCCCGCAATTTCGGGCTCTTTAATGCAACGTATTTGAAATTGCGAACACACAGTGCACCTTTCGTTTTGTCTCATCAATCGGTCTGCTTCTTTGAGCAAAATCCCACAACGTTCTGAACAAAGGCGACTATTGTGACAACTGACCATCGAGGCAGTAAAAAATGTTCACTTACCCACTTTGAACGTCGCCGTTTTCAGCAACACCGTGAAAGCTGTGAAGTCCTCATTATTGCCTGGAAAAGATAAAAGCGTTGTTATGTACAATGTTTCTAAATTTTCCAGGAGCACGTTATGTGAATGTACTATGCGCGATCAAGAAATTGTGGTCTGCACATATAATTACCACTTCAATTTTTTTTACTTTGTCAGGGATAACAATTTTGGTTTTACATGTAATCAGGAGCCCTTCACGTGCTGCAAGGATGGACATTCATAGAATAGCTTGTTTCTGTGCCCCTACAGAAGACATGATGTTGGTGTAAGACACTATTGGTAGAATGCTTTTCGTTGGTTAGTGCCTATTTCACACGAATTGCTTTCCTAAAGCAGATTTTAACTTTACGTGCAAAGGAAAATACTGTAGCTCTTTGTCTGAGCTGTACGTTAGGTCAAAAGCAAATGTTTAGGGACCCCAATTTTGTTTTGGTGAAAACGTATCCTCTACTTGGGGGCCCTAACAACAAGAGTGTACGTTTTTACAGTAGCTTAGGAGCTTAGCAATGACAGGTGCTCTGCGGCTTGTGCATTGCAATTTTGAAAATAAACACGATGAAATAGGTACCACCATGGTCACTGAACTGCTGTTCAAGACGCAAGGTAACATTTTTGTATAGTTGAAATTTGCAAGTTGGTCAAATGTTCCCACAGTATTGAAATGTATCCGTTTGTATTTTGAATGAGTTTACTGTTCTGAATGAATGTGCTCCAACTGAATGTAATTTATATGGCACAATACAAGCACAACAACTTGAAGTACATTTGTTATCTCTAAACATCAAGTTTTATTCTGAAGAAGTGGTATCTCAGCTTTTCTTTAGAACAAAAGTTGCTTCGGGGCATGAAACTGTAGGATTGCATTTTATAAACTCTGCATGCGGTTGGTTTTATTGTCCCTAGTTCTGGTTGTCTTTATGGAGTAACAGTTGGAAAGGAAATTTTATCTCAGTCATATGTATTGCATAAAATTATGCACAATACCTAGGCCGCTTGTGAACACTCTTACTTTAAGTCCGGAGACCGCATTCAACTTTACGCCCGCAAGGCTCAATGTGGAGCTATACACACAAGATACGTCACTTGCTACCACCTGAAATAAACTCAATTAAAATTGCTGTCTCAGTGCATACCCAGAAATAAATATCTGTTGCGACAATTACAACCATGCTGAACCACCGTGTATAGCCCTGCTTGACTAATTGATTTCTATTTATTTGAACATACTGCAGCCCCTTTAGGGCCATTGCAGGAGTGGGGTTAGGTACAAAATATCGAATTAGGAAAACCAGGATACAGCCATACATGAATAAATTATACAGAATATTTGCCACACAGGCAGTGCAGGAAGCGGAAAGAACGCAACAGTAAAAAAAAAACCTATAATGGGCGAGGTCACGTGTGTACATATTGAGAGACTATGTATAACACGCAAACACAAGTATACCATGCGCACATCAGCGTGCCCTACAAATAACACGTTTTTGCACCTATGCACTGATACGCAAAGTTCGCAAAAGAAAACAAACACAAAATATTATTAGCAATGCATAGACAACTCATTTTCAAGTGCTGCCATAACGTTGTGTGATTGAAAGGAACGGACGCCGCCTGGCAATGAAATTTTGCTTCTATGGTGCGGGGAAAAAAGCTAAATTTAACCGTGTTGATGCGTGGGTGAAAAGGGGAAATGTTCAGGGGGGTTCTGCTTCTTGTTGTCGAAGGCTTGGCCAGGGTGATATACGCAGAAGTGGACAAGTGATGCGTAGAATGAACGACGCGGTGAAAAAAATTTCGCGAATCGATGTGTCAGCAGGCTGACAGTGTTTTTAGGCCAAGCGATGGTAGGGCTGCGGTTGGGGAAAAAGTTGCGGTCGTATCTGCGGCAGATAAACCGGACGGCTTTCTTTTGCACTGCCTCGATGCGCTCGATGTCACATTGTTTGTGTGGATTCCATACGGCTGAGGCCTGTTCTAATCGGGTAGGTCCACCAGATTGGTTGAATTCATCCTACTTTTATATATCATTTCATATATTTACACTTGCGCCGTCATATTTTATTCACTGTAATGTTGTAAAGGATGGCGCTATCTATCTAAATCCTCCAAATGTAAATTATGACCTTTTATCAGCCTTGAATTAGTACAGCTACTCCATGGAGCACCGCAGCTCCATTTGCAGCTCTTGTAGGATTTTCCCGATGTAAGTAAAACGTAGAGAGTAACCTCGGTGCCTTGTGATTACGCCCAATTTAGAGATCACGATGAGCCTCATTATCGAGGTGATTTCTCTACGAACATGAATTCTATTTGGCGCCAACTAGCCGCCATCTGGTGGAGGCTCCACTTGCAGGAGACACCTGCCCGGGCTATGGCTCAATATCGTTGATTTGTAACGTGATGTACAATTCGAGCAAGCCTAAATTGGCTCCTAATGGTACCACATAGCCCCAGGTCTGTAACGCGAACACCTTCCTGAGGGAAGAATGCCGCAAGAGACCAGGCAATAATGGTGCAAGCTTAATCCTTCCAATTAGGCTTTTTTGTGTGGATCTCGATCCGCTGCGATGGCCATCACTCTTTACAGACGCATGACGAAGAAAATGTGCACGGGTGGTAGCCGAAAAACGTTCTGGAGGCTGAAAGCTTTCGAGGACATTCGTAATGGAAAATGCTTCACACGCGCACTAGCAGTAGCATGTCCACTAGCATGTGCGAGCAACGTGATAAAAATATTTTGTTTCTAAGCAACACAAAAAATACACAACCAATGCTACAGTACACACTAATGCAAATTTCAGAGCAGCTGTTTTATGTTCTGTCATTGCGACATACCAAGGCAAAAAATTTTAGAAAAGACATGCCCGAAGGTACGTTTACAGACAACTAAGCCGTTGTCTCTTACACGGCGACTACGCGCTCCACGGATGCATCGCATTGTTTCCCATTATGATATCGGTGGACGCGTTCACCGCTTACCTTACAGATGAAACCGACGCCGCGGTTAATCTACGCATGAACAGGTGCATGAGAGCTGTGCTCTAAATATTTAGCCCTACTCCCCTCATTGCTTACTCATGCTTCCACTATACCTTCCTTTGCTTTACTCATTGCGCTTGTTCAGTATCACCGATATTCAATTTACGGTGACCTCCGCGTTTGTTCTTTTCCTTTCCTATCCATTCGCACGGCAGGCACCACCATAGGTCAGTGCCGGAACAGTCATTCGAAACCTGAGTTTAGGACCTTTTAAAGACTTTAGTCTTTTTTGGGAAACTTAAACGCACAAAATTTGGTATGTCTGTCTGTCTGTCTGTTTGTCGGTCTGTCTGTAACTCGATTCAGCGGCCCGGCCAATGTGAAGCAGAAACTGCGCAATAGTCTTACATAACCAGAGCCAAATGTGAACGTATAAATCCGGTGTTAATCATCATGCTTGTCAACATTGTTGATCAAGAACGAGACATTACGCAAATATCAGGCAAAAAATCAGTACATGAGTGATACTTGCAGTGCTCTACATTAAAAAATTCAGGAATGCTTGGTTTTTTAATAGCGAACAAAATACTGCGTCAACTGCAGAAGACCGTCCCCTGCTGTTGTCCGCGCTACCTGGCGGGAGTTTAAAAAAATCAAACTGCAACAAGAAGGAAAGGTTCCACTGGATAGGTTCCACGTTTCGCTTGGAATGCTCGTGGAGCAGGGCAACGTGGTTCTATAAAAATTGTAGTATTGTGCCTTGATTCACGCGCGTTTCCGCCGTATGGCAGCGCTGGCTGGCATCGAGGCACTCAACGTGGAGCATTGGAACGCGGTAAATTTAAATTGACTTGAGCAAACCTCTAGCGCATTACCTTGAGAGAAAAGAGAGAGAGAGAGCTTAGCCCGACAGAGAAGGAAGGCATTTACTTGCCAGTGGGGCCAGTCTACTATTGTATTTCGTCCACATTTATTTTTATTTATTTATTTATTTATTTATACTGTCAACCCTCACTTGAGGGTCATTACAGAGAGGGAAGCATAAGATATGGAAAGCAAATACAGACATTGACACTTTCAGCAACTTCGAACAATAACAAAATAGCATATTCATTGCTCGGCGATGTAAACATCAAGAGCGCATTCAAATTTCTTAACGTCAGAACTTTCAACAATATGCCGCGGCAATTTGTTCCATGTTTCTATGACATCGGGAAAAAAAGATTTACGAAAGACGTCCGTGCGAGCACCGAAGGGGCGAACAGCTGCGTCATGGTTGATCCGGCTGCTGAGCTTATTCGGGGGGTTTACGTAAATTCTTCTATCTATTTTTATTTGCCCTTGCATTATCTGAAAAAATACTTTTAAGCGCTGCTTTTGTCGCCTGGTTTCTAGAGATTCCAAACCGCTTAGTTTTAACATCTCGGTAACTGAATCCGTCCTTTTATACTTCGAACATATAAATTGTGCGGAAAGTCTCTGAATTCGTTCCAGTTTACCTATTAAATTCTTTTGGTGGGGGCTCCAGGCAGCACAAGCATATTCTAAAACAGGGCGCACAAATGTTTTATATGCAAGCAGCTTGACGTCTTTCGTAGTATTCGGTAATTTAGCACGCAAGAAACGCAGTTTTTTGTAAGAGGCACAGCATACTTTCTCGACATGTGCACGCCATTTCAAGTCATTCGTAATATGCACTCCCAAATATTTAAATGCACACACCTGCGGTAAATAATTAGGTCCAATGCTGTAGGTAAATGGTAGAACGTGTTTCTTGTTAGTTATGTGCGTATATGTTGTCTTAGAATAATTTATTTTCATCTCCCATTTATCGCACCATGTTTGAAAATCCCCAAGGCAATCATTAATTACATTTTGGTCATTCGCACACGTCACTGGGGCATAGATTAAACAATCATCAGCAAACAATTTAATTTTTACAGGAGGGTTAACAACGTCAACAACATCATTTACAGTCGAACACGGATATATCGAACTCCAAGGGGATCGCGAATTAGTTCGATATATGAAAAATTCGATATAAAAAATATGGGCTCTGAGACCTCACCTATGGCGAACGATCACTTTCCGATCGTCGCATTCAAGAGTGACAACAAATTCCGCACTCACGACGCAATAGGATTCTTTTTTCGGTGAAAAAAAAAAATCGCTGATCTTGGCCTGCTTCTTCGTCCTGGAAATGAAATTAAAGACGCTGGTCTCGATCTTCTCGAGGCTGCACAACTAGAAAATTCCAGCAGTATGCTGCGCCTTCCCACACCATGCACAAGACGCACGCAAAAGAAGGACAGCGCGCACGTACCACAAGAACTGTGAAGGTAACAATTCCAAGGCTCTCTGAACGGACTCCAACAAAGCGCTCGCGATGGTCATCTCCGAGAGAAACAGTGATCTTCGAAAGGTGCGGGACAACTAGCCAAACAGTAGCAACAGCAGCAAAATGCAAAAGAAGGAGGAGGGAGCAGGGAGCGCCTTCGTTCCCTCTTCCCTTTCCCGAGACGACATCGGGGGAAGACAGATCCAGAGAGAGAGAGAGAAAAAAAAAACTTTTTCGTCAAGCCGGGGAACGTACGCAGCCGAAAAAAAGAAAAAGGACGTGCGCAGTCGGGGCATCCCTACCTCGCACTGTCACATTTTCCGAGCGTTCGGGCTTGTGTGCCCAGAGAGATTTAGCATACCGGGCTCCGTCCGCTAACGCTACGGCGGCCGGTAGGGGGGCCCGACTGGGGAAGCGCAAATTCGTTCCGGTAGGGGGGATTAGTTCCGCGAGCCAGTCTTCGCCATGCCCTCACATTCCTCTACATCCTCCTCAACCTCAATCGGGGGTGCAGCGACCGCCCAAGAGCACCTTCCAGCTCGCGCGGCGTTCGATATACCCAAAGTCGGGAAAAATATGGTTCGATATAAACGTACGAATTCCTATACTTTTACACAGAATTTTCAAGGGGATAATTTATGAGTTCGATATAGACAATAATTCGATATACCCGCGTTCGATATATCCGTGTTCGACTGTATATACACCAAGAACAGCAATGGGCCCAACACGGAACCTTGTGGCACACCGGAATAAACATCAAGACATTCAGACTCAAACCCATCAATTCGCACCAACTGTTTGCCGTTCGTCAAGTATGCCTCAATCCAATTTAAGATATTTTCGTTTACGCCTGTTTGTTTGAGCTTGAAGAGCAATTTATGGTGCGAGACCTTATCGAAGGCTTTTGCAAAGTCTATGCATATCACGTCGACTTGTTCCTTGTTATCTACAGCAGCGGTAAAATCGTGGAGAGTTTCAACCTGTTGGGATAGCGTGGAAAGCCCTTGCCTGAACCCGTGCTGTTGGCCACATATCGGCCCATTTGTCTCTAAGAAAGTAGCCATGTTTTTTGGCAATGACGTGTTCAAAAACCTTACAGCAAACACACGTCAGAGACACTGGCCTGTAGTTGGTAAAAAGCGTCCAATCTCCACCTTTAAATACCGGTTTCCCAATGGCGCTCAGCCAGTCTTTTGGAAGCGAATGTGTCAAGAGTAAAGCAGCAGACACGCTTTCCAAGTAAATTTGCAAGTAAAGCAGCAGACACGCTGTCAATTTTTCTCACACACATTGCCCTGTTTTCCTCTTCGCTCTCTCTACACTACTGCCGTCGTCCATTCTCCTCTCCGCTGTATTACCACTCTCTTCGTCTCTTTTCCGCCTCCTGTTTGCTCGGGTATATCGCGGCTCTTCCGCGCAAACAGGCGCTTACTTTTTAGTATGCTTTTAAACTTCCAATGTTTTGTATGACTTCAAGTAAATTTTGAAACCATTCTCTTGCTTTCTTTGTATTGAAGAAAAATGTAATTCTTAAAATAAATGTGGCACCCTTGAGGCTTCATTTCTGGAAAGACATGTCGCATGTTCACCGTAGCTAACCCAATGTGAAGCATAACTATAATTACATCGAAAACTGTATTTGTGGCCCCTTCGGGGCCACGAATACAATTTGAAACCATGCGTACTTTTCTGTTTTAAGGCGAAAGTGTTGAGTTCACCAATCTGCGAATAAGCGTCGTTGTTGAAGTAGTTGTCTGGACAGAGAAGTGGCCACCGCAGTAAAGAAGAAATAAAAAAGCACATGAGCTTCCCCGAGCCCGATTCTGCACAGCAGCAGTGCGGTGCTGTACCAAGTGTGATATATTTCTTTTTTTATTGCGAGCGAAATTTGGTCACATTCAGACATGGCAATTAAAACAAAATATACAAACTAACAGACTGCGAAGAATAGACACATAAGTCTAACAAAAATCGGCACCATTTCAAAACTCGGGCAAGCAGACGCACGCATCCAAACAATGCAGCCACTCCGGTAGATCACCATGCGCTGCACAAACTCTCCGCAAATAGGCAGTTCCCAAATAGGCAGTCGGCTGGTCTAGCGGGTGCCGCATGCCGATACATCATGCGGCCCTTCCACCAGTTAACAATCCCAGCAGAACAAACACCTCTTAGGGTACCCAAATAATGTCTGCAATAGTAAGAACCTAATTGTAGCGATGTCATTTGAAAGTGTCCGATGCAAAATATAAAAAACCACACGCCCGTGACAATACGAAACAATGGTCAACTGTTTTTTGGATGATGCCAGAAGCAGAAATTGTCAGACCAACGAATGGACATCCATTTCTCGCGCAGCCATGCTATCACTGAAAGCGTTTGCGAACGAAGCCTAAAGTAAAACGCTTTGAATTTGGGAGCCCGCACATGCGCTTGACATGATCTAAAAGTGCTCGTATAACCTCGGAAGTAGGCCCGCATGCTTCCAGCGTAGAACAAAAGTTGTCATGCGCATGCTCACTTGGAAGATTGGACGGTAATCAGGAACGCTTGGGGCTAAAGTGGCCTTTAAAAGATTCACAAGTCTTAATAACGTAAAAATATCGCTGAATACTGCGTTCACATGAGACCTGTACGTTATTGCGCGTGACAGGAACAGGGTCGCAACAGCGGCGTATAAGCCGGACTCCGGGGAGCTCTGGCGTGTGACAGTTCGCTTGCTGGCATAATTCTCGCCGTAAGGCGAAGAAACATATACGAAGAAAGAAAGAGAGAACCTGTAATGAAAGCTGAAACAAATACGAAATACCATGCAGCAGTAAAGAACTCGAGAGTAGGTATTGCCAGTCGTCCTCCTCAAATGACGTAAGCGGACTTAAGAGCACACAAGCAGCTGTTTGTTACTTCTGAACCCGTGTTACCAATCGTTCCGAACAGCTGCATATCTTTGTGAGGGAAGTTGGTAATGACAGCCCAAAGATTTCATATTGCTGTTATCAAGTACAACAGTAAAAGGTTGCAACAAGTGAATTCTTGGTGATGCAAAATATCTTATTCAAATAAATTCCGCCATGATATCGTTTATTAAAGATTCAATCCACCACTCCACATACAACTGTGTCAAACACTGCGGTCTTCTGAATTACTATACGCTCAAAAGCACTCGCTGCTTTGTTTCTTGGGAAGTATTTCGATCTGTCAGATCTTTCCACCTGCGTGAGCAGCACAAAAATATGAAGTCGCGGGAATGTCATCTAGGAAGTGTGACACATTGCAAAACAATCCACATGTGGTTTTATGATAAAAGAGAAAATAACCGTGCATAGTGAATACTGAGACTCTGATACGGTGGGGAGCCGGATATAACATCTGATGTGTTTTATTGTAGGGTTTAACGCGCCGGCGCAACGCAAGCGACGAGGCGCGACGTAGTGGACGCTCCGGAATTTTAACCATATTGGAATCTTTGACGTGCGCCGAAATCTCGTACTCACGCGTTTTCTTTTTTTTGTCTTCGCTTCCGTCAGAAAAGCGGCCGCCGCTCCGGGAATCAAATATACGTTTTTCTACTCAGCAGCACAATGCCTTAACCACTGATTCACCGCGGCGGTTGATAGAACGCCCACAAAGCATAAAATCAGAGGTGATGGCATTCTACTCAGTCCACCCGGATTCAATTTTAAACTGAGCTTTTTTTACTCTTTACTGCTGCAGACCACGAGAAAGGCGGATTGCGGCACAATGGGATATTTGAAGCTTTCGCCCTAAAATATTTCTTTCGACGGCTGCTCCTGCGAGCCAAGTCGGATAAATGTGCCGTCGGAAACCAGTGATTACCACGCTTTAAAGGGTACGCTACATCGAAACACATTGCAGCGCCGTGAAACAACCTTTACAGGGACAGCTCGCAGTGCTTAGTGAACTCCTCTGCCTCGTCAACTCAAGAATCACAAAATGTCTATTATCAGAGTTGCCCAGGCAAAACGCCATTACCTCTTATTTGCATCTTTGCTAGTGGTTTTCACTTCTCCAAGATTTTTTGATGTCGAAGCAGTTCCTATAGCGCTCAGGGGGCTGTGTGCTATGTTCCTGCATAAGTTACCTAACCGTTTATATTCCCATTTTCTCAATGCATAGGTGTAATTTCGCTATTGTATATAAACTCCGGTCAATTACAGTAGAAAAATCTCATCACCATTCTCCCGCCCTCCTTATTTATGAAGCCTCTATTCAGCTCTTGACAATTTGCACTCAAGCGACTTTACCCTTTATTGGCCAGAGAGGCCTCTCCTTTTATGGAGATGAATGATTCCTCGATTTCAGACAACGATTAGCAGTGCCTTTCAGTCGTTCTTGCTGAATTTACCATATTCCATTTAGGAATTGCTAACAAACGCCCGTAGCTTGGCACCCCTGAATAGTGGTACTGGGGAACTACAGCTGATCGGAAAACTGGTGCCTCTTTGTAATTGCAGAACATGTAAAAGGCCACGCGCTCCGGCACTGCATCGCTGAGTGGTTATCACGTATCATTATCGGGTAGTCTCGGGCACATCAATGCTAGCAACATAAATTTCGTTCTCTTCAAGCTATTATTTCTGTTCCTGATTCTTTCATGAAATTCTTCACCTCCCCTTTACATAAAGTCTGCGTCGCATTCATGCGTTTTTTGGTTAGAATATTTGCGACTGTAAAAGTGCGTTGAAAACAGGACGGTTGCGTTTTGCTCAATGGCAGGGTCGGCTCACTTAAGAAACAGGAATACGCAGCCTTGTGCATGAATCTCCTCCACCAGGTTTAGCATAGCCGAGCATGGCTAGCAAACGTTCCAGCGAAATTCGAAATACGACCACGCAGGAAGTTTCGCTAGAAAGCCGCAAGAAGAAAACCGTCAGACCCTACGTTTACGCGGTAAAGCACACGCTCAAAATGATAGTCGAACGGGCGGGTGCGCGTGTATTGTTCTTTGACCGGGATGCAACTACTATGTATCTTGTGCCCCGCGTGTGGTGATGACAGTGTAGGGAGCGCGCGATGAACACCGAAGACATCAACCATCTACGGGTCATCTTCCCTGTGTGTGTTTCTGTCATTTACAGTGAGGGCACAAGGAATACGTGCGTGGTGCGCATCAAGCCCGGAACGTGCGCCCAAATGCACCGTCTTGTATAAAGACGGCTCTCACATGTGCGATAGGGAGGAGTTGGACAGAACAGGCAGGTGGCCACGGCGGGCCAGGATTTCAGAAGCAAAGGGCGGCAGGAACAACGGTCCTTGGCAAGCCAAGACCAACCAGAACATGTGACGGTCTCGCGCGACGTGGCTTGGTACAGGTGATCGAACGTTTTCGTGAGTGTCGAGCGAACCCCCTATTATTTTTCTGCCCAACCGGTGCACCGGGTATTGAGTGTCGCGTTTTTCCCATGACCGTTATGTGTTTCAAACTGCTGTTTCTGTGCACGTCATTTTTTGTTTTGTAGCGCAAGAATAAACCTTATATTTTTGTTTCTTGCGTGCCGGCGTTACTTCGTCGGGCGGGGTCAAGCTCGCGAACCCTTCGTACCGTACATGGAGTTTCCTTCACACTCTACAAACTTGGCGGGATCTATAGAAGTGCAAACCCTTATTGAGGAATGGGCCAGAAACACGTATAGCATGACAATAAGCATGGTGCGGATTTTGTATGAAGACGTTGTGTATGACATCGCCCTATCCTATGTCAACTCATGCGTCAGACAGACAAGGCGCTTGTGTTGGCGACAAACTAAGGGGGCACGCCAGATAACTGAAGAGTGTTAGGCACTATACTTGCTGTAAATGTTAAGGTGGGCATGTGTACAATGCAGTTTGCAACAGAACGTCTCGTACACACGGGCGTTTTTGCTTTTCGCCTCCATCGGAAAAAGCGGCTGCCGCGGAAGAAAATCGAACCCACGACCTCGTGCTCAGCAGGCCATTCACAACAGAGGGGCTTCGTGTGTAAGCACCGCAATAGTAGTGCTCTTATAAAAGCAGAGTGCCTAGATACGAAAGCAGGATTTTCCGTTACTATTTACGTCACCTGTGTTTGAAAGTAAGTTTTCTATATTAGGTTTTTGAATGAACATGCACACAGTTACCTTTTATAAAATTTGCCTATATATTCCACTCTTTATAAATACATAAACAGTTATTATACAATTTTTACGTACGCTGTTTTCATATGCGAAGCATCTCGTGCTCGGGGTTGTGTCCCTCTCTCTCTTGTTGTCGTCGTTGTCCGCCATCCGCACTCTAATGCGCATGCGCGTCTCTTCAGCCCCGTCAGCGTTTGGGCTGACGTCAGCGCAGTTCACGATAAAAATAAATGGTAAGGCGGCGCCCGGTTTCGATCCCACGACGGTCTGGCCGCAACGGGAGGTACGTCGCATTCTTCCCACTGCGCTACAAATCTTTTTTTTTTCTTTATTGCACTGCGCTACAAATCGAGACGGGAGCATGTGCTGCGAACGCGCCCTATGTCCTTCACTCATTAAAACTTCATCAAGAGGCTACTGATACAACGAAGGCACGTGAAGCTGAACGTCAACGGAATTCCCGAACTGAAAACTTTAGAGGAGGATGTTGAATTTCCCGTGGGAAAGCTGTGGCGGGAAGCGCCATGGGCCTTGCAGCTCAACCGGAGAAGAGGACGAAGAGGGCGGGCAGCGGGGTAGGAGCGTGAGCACGCAATAAAGAAAGGCGAGAACCAGGAGGTGTTCGATCAGGTAACGCGGGTGTCGGTCTCTTCGCTGTCTCTATATTTCTCAACCATTTCTCTTTCTCTACATGGGGGTTCACTCTACGTTCCCATTCGTGCTCCGATAAATAAAACAACATAACTTCAACTAAATGGAACCTACACGGAACCCCCATGATGCTTCGCATCCTCCTCATGGTTCCCCACTAGAAGATGGTGTAATTTTTGAACTATGCCATCCTTTTCAATTTATTTTTGATCGTGTATGTGCAGTTATTTTCGATTGTTTAAATGCAGTAATCAACACCCTACATTTGACATAAAAATGCACTTGCCTTACTTTATTCTTTGCTAACAATGCATTGGGCCAATTTCCACCTCAATTTCCATTGGGCCTCAAATCCACATTCTCCTCTATCGCACTTCGTTGGTGCATGCGCCACCGGCTTCTTCATGGCAGAAGCAGTGCAACTCTTGAGGTGCCGACATGCGCTGAGACCGCTTGTTTGGCATAGGACGCCACATGGATGAAGGCGACTCTTGCCGCAAAGTTGTGAAAAGACTAATTAGGCGGGCATAAGTATACAGGAGCTATAATTTGCGTGGAAACCGTCAATAAACAAGGTGTTTAATCACTGCTGAACAAAAGTAGCCCTGGTAGCTCTTATTACGTTTTCTCCTGACTGCACGAGGCTCCCGAACGAAGTACAAGCATTTTCGTATTTGTCGCTTGGTCTCTGTAAGGCATTTCTTGGCATGGTCTCAGTCAGTGAACTTCCACAAGAAAGCTGTACTCACAGTATCTTTCAGAACCATGGAGTAACACGCAAGTGAATATGATGGGTGTCATTCTAGAAATTAGTTGAATTCACCGAGGAAAGCTATACGTACTGACCATATCTGTTGCACTCAGGGACTGACATGTCGGCCTCTAACTTGTGTGTAAGCAAGCTGAAATATTTTCTCCATCTCGGGATTTGTTGGGTAACAGTGAGAGACGTCGCGTCTGTTTTCCATTTATTTCTAGCTCAAAACTGAGATGCGCACAGGGGCCATTCTACGAACATAAAATGTCGCCATCTCTCTTTACCCTCGTATTTGTTTAAGACGGGCCGCGTTAAAAGTTCGCTGCCACTAACGCACCATACCCTGAGTGCACTTTCTTTTAGCAAATTCGCCGCGCACACGTCTATATTTCTTTTCCCGCGGTCTCGCGGCTGCTCAGGTATACAGGTAGGGCCAAAGAAAAAAAATCCTAATTGCGAATTGTTACGCACGCTAGAAGTGCAGGGACCACCGAGAAAGTTAGAGCTTGACATATCGTCATATCTGTTACACCTCGCCCGGCAGCGCACGGCCAGTTTCGGTTTCGCTTCTTGACATGAGGGTATTTCTAGGACTTCTCGCCTTTTGCTCGCTAAGGAGGGAAAGAAGAAATCGACCACGAGGTTACGCAACCTGTCTGCCTACGCACAGCGAACGTGCCAGGAGACTTTGCACTTTGCACTTCCGTGTCGTCTCCCTTAGTAGGCACCCCAAACAGCCTGAAAGAACAACAATAAATAAAAAAAACACTTTTCAAAAATAAAAAGTGGCCTAGGAAACAAGAACAAAAACGACATTTGTAAAATAAGACTAACTGCGCGAAGCTACGCGAAAAATGAGAATAGGAAGGGCTTCAGTACGGGCTATCATGGTTCGAGAGTTATCGCGGATTGGAGAAAAAAGGTGGATTATATACATTAGAGTCGCATGAAAAGTGGCGGTTCTCTCCGCGACAGGCCACAGTTTAGACGGGACGGCCCCCCACGGAGCGGCTTCCCTTTCAGTCTCACTTTGTTTCTTTTCCTGGCGTCCCAGGGGGGTCCAGGGGAGAAGAAGTTTTCGTTTTTTCGCCTGAAACTGCTTCGAAAGAAAATACCGGAGGTCACCAAACGTAGGTAAATTTTTCACTAAACGAGTGGTCAATTTTCGCTCGCTCATTTTAGGTTCCTCTACTCTGCTAATGTTTAAATTGCGACATAAACGGACGACTGTCACGTACTCGCAAATATAGCGACAGTCCATTTGTGTGTGGTGCGCCTCCCCTAATACGACTACCCGCTCCTGATCTCCTCTGTTTGTTTACACTACTGAAACCACTGTACGTAATCTTTGAAAGTGAAGAAAAGAAAATCAGCACACAAAAGATACACAACAATACAAAATAATACATTATTCGCACAGCTGAAAGACTTATTACCATATCAATTTTGGAAGTGCGGAGCGAATGAATGGAACATGCCGGCACAGTAAATACCGAAGAAAAGTAAGGCTATGGAGGAGCGAGATAAAAAGTTTTGCTACTAAAGCCCTCCTAACTGCCTCGGGGTATGAAGGCGTTCTTTTCTTACGCGGCGATTCGTATACCCGCTGAAAGACTTGCAGAAAAAGACAACGTTATAAAACCCGGATCAATACTGGGTGTAGAAGTCCAAGGAATGATAGAAAGGCACTCTTGAAAATGTAGACGTATAAAAACGGCTTCCCTACATCAGCGGGAGAGCTTAACGTAAAATCGAAATACGGAGCGAGATTTAAATGGAACAAAATGCAAAAATGAGAATAAATTAGTTTGAGAGAAAACAAAGAGGTTGTCCCCTGCCTGCATACCATTACCTTGGGAATGCCGTTGCAATGCATTATTCTTCGCCACTGTTGGTGACTATATTTTTAGTTTGTTCACCGCAGTAAGCTCCCAGTGTTCGGGCACAAAACAAATTAGCTTGCGGTGTCCGATACGGGCAACGCGATAGATCCGGAGCCTCCACCCGCCAGCCTCATCTAGTCGTTCAAACGAGGCTTCGCGGCTTCTGGCAGCTCGTATCTTTCGGGCGGCGTAGTCTTAGTCTTCAGAGCTAAAGGCGGTCAGGATATCGGTAGACAGTTGCTAGCTGCTGGCTCCGAAACTCGTTCGCTATCCACCATGCACTTAAGTAAATTAGGCTCGTTTCATGTTATAAGTACAAGAACCACGATAAGCGGGCACGAACGGACAGGTCTTTGTTCCTGCATGGTAGTGGAATAGGAAATTGAGCCTGGTCAGGTTTATACGATGCAGGGAGATTCTGGAGCGCTTACATCTTAAGGGTTCGGTGACAAAAACTTTAATGACTGGGCAGGTCGCAAGTATCTCGGCCCCATTTCGTGGCGACTGCTCGTGTCAAGGGAAGGGCTTAACTGCCGCACTGTGTTTGCCCTTATCTGTGAGATAAGAATACCCGCAGGATAGCGAGTCGTTTTTAGTACTTCGTTGTTAGCGAGAACTGTGGAAACTTTCTTTGGAGATTACAAACTTTCTAAACGCTTTGAGGCTCAAAAACGTTTGAAAAAAGCAACGCATCCTAACCGGGACGAATTTTATGAAGAACAACGCTGGTCAGTCCGGGTTAGATGATTAGGAAAAAAATCATCTGAGCTGTCACACACCATACACGCTTCAGAAGTTTCCCTCATCGCAATGTTCTTAAATGGCCAGCAAAAGAGACCACGTAACCACAAGCATTGAAAGGGGAAGACAACCGCAAAATGTTTTACTGAAAAAAATAGTCTGGGCCGAGACAACAGGCAATAAATGCACAACATCTTCATTGGGCTAAGGCCCTGTGGAGACGCAACATTCAGGTACAGTTATTCCCCGAATTTGAACACTTGTGCACCTCGAAAAATTATGGTGAACCGTTTCTGGAAGAGGACATGCTGGACCTTCTTAAAGGAAAACAGTACGTTTTCCTTTAAAACTTTTTGCCGAATCAAACAGCGCTCGGCACAAATTTTAAGTAGAAAGGTGGGAGAGGTGCATATTAAAATTAAATAAAATTGAACATAGCCCTTTTTGCATTTCGTACAGATACATTAATTGGGGACCGCCGTACTGGCCACAACCTCCCTTCAACTACAAGAAGATCCCTAGCCGAGCAGGCTGTTCCTATTTGAAAAACTTCCCAGCACGCCAACATGATGTGTGTTGCTACAATGGTCTGTGGATTCTGCGTGCACGTCTTTGAACGTTCGAACATGATTAGATTAGGGGGCGTGGGTTCTTGCTGTGATATTGTTGTGCTTTTGAGGGGTAGCCTACGGGATAGTAAGGGGTTCACAGAATAAAATGGCCGGAAACACCAATATTATGAACACAAAACTTTCAAATGTTGACTGCGAAATACCGTAGAGCACTGTTATTTTGAGACGTAGTAGCATTAGTGTTTATATTATACAACGAAAATAGCGTTCTTTTACGGAGAAGCTTCAGACGTGGTCGGAGGTGAATATGTCGTTACTCGCAGAGTACTCAGAGCGTTGCGCCAGCGCGAGCGACTGTTGCGTCGGGAGAGGGGGAAGTTAAGCGCAAGCGGGTGTTCTTCTTGCAGTCTTGCGGCCTTCATCGCACCGGCGGACGAAAAGGGCAAAAGAAACTCAGAGCAGTAAAACTCGCACGACCTCTAATGTTAGGGATGCTATAGCGTCTTCCTCTCAGCCTGTGTTGCGCGAAGTGAACCTATTGGACAATTGTGTGCCCGCTGCCTCATCCGACACCCGGTGGTTATAAAAGGCGCGGAGTTTAGCATGCGTTTTAGAGGCGAATCCCATTAGGGGCTCCAGCTAACGTCGTCTGATGTCGTCGTAGTATCATGTAGTTACGGTACTAAAATACCGGGACACTCGTATCCAACGCCTTGCACTGGAACGTAACGCGTACTATAAATTGGCCGCGTGTCTGCTCCTTATGTTGCAAATGTGGACAGAAGACGATAGTCTTTGTTGACATTTGACACGTAAGTGCCTCCCTTCGCTTTTCCGGTAACCTTTCATGCTGTTCGTCTTCCGTCGCACATCTCCCAAAGTGCACATGCTACAAGTTTGCTGAAGTCAATTTAAATTTACCGCGTTCCGCTGTACCATGCTGGGTGCATCGATGCCAGCGCTGCCGTACGGCGGAGACGCGCGTGAATCAAGGAGCCCTACTTTAACGTTTATAGAACATCGTTGCCCTACTCCACGAGCGTTTCAAGCGGAACGCGGATCCTATATGTGGAACCTTTCATTGGTTTTGACGTTTGATTTCTAAATGCAGCCAGGAGGTGGCGCGGACAACAGCAGGCGATGGTTTTTTGCCGTTTATATGGCATTGCAATTGTTATCGCAAAAACCAGCATACATGAATTTTTTTAATAAAGGAACACTGCAAATATCTTATGTATTGATTTCCTGCCTTATATTTGCGTAATGTCTTGTTCTTGTTCAACAATGTCGACAAGTATCAACATTAACACCGGACTTAGACGTTTAGATTTAGTTGTGAGTATATAAGAGAGTTGCGCAGATTTTGTTTTACTTTGGCCGGGTGGCTGAATTGAGTCACATACAGACAGACAGACAGACAGACCGACAGACATGTAGACAGACCAAAATTTCTGGGTTTAGGTAGCCCAAGAAAGACTTTCGCCCCCCGCTAGAACGTTCTATCTCAGTGAGAAAAACACGTCTGAAAACACTCACCGGGATACTCATTTTCCAACGCCTCGCGCTTGTACGCTTCGTGCTTCGAATACAGGAGACGTACAGCAAAGATGTATACATCTACCCAACAAAGCTTTCATCTCCGTGGGCAAAAGCGCGAAGGCGCCAAGAATACTGTTATACAATACAGGCTTCATCTCTCCTCAGGTTTCATGTTAGGGTTTCATCTCCATGGGCAAAAACGCCAAGGCGCCACGAATAGCCTTTTACACTGCATGCTTCGCCCCTCCCTAGCTTTCACGTTAGGGTTTCATATCCGTGGTCAAAAACGCCAAGGTGCAAAGAATACTCTTATACATTGCAAGCTTCGCTCCTCCCTAGCTTTCACGTTACGCTAGATGACCCAGGATTTTCATTCGTCTAGGGACCTTGGCCGGTTTGGAAGCAACCCGGAGCAAGTGATTGTGCTTGCATTATCGCCTTATTATCCCCTTATCGTGCCGTCATTTCCCACAGGGTCGCATGGGCGTCTTTATAGAATCACTAGCGGAAGTGTCAGGCGATGCCTGGGTGGACCACTAGACTAAAAAATAAAGGGCATAACACCTGTTCCGTTCTTTCTTGTCATAATTAGGCACTTCACCGCGAAGTCGTACGGAATTGGGAACGCCCACGTGCTCTCATCTCAATACATGGTCTCCTACCGGAGGCGTGTGTTAATGGGAAAAGGCTGGAACTCGTGTTTTCCTTGAACACTCCAGAAAGAAATTCTGCGCTCAAGAAATGGTGCGCTCAAACTACTACTTGTCCATGGGAAGTGATATCTCAGTAGTTATGAAGGGTACTCGTCAGTCACAGCTTTTCGATAAATAACATGGGTTGGTATGGGGAGCCGAGTGGTTGCACAAACTCCCAAGCGATGGCCAGAGTTATGCGAAGGCGGGAAAATTGAACTGAATCCGACGTCCAAAGAGGCGTACGTTACAATATCCCGCTAGCGTCTTTAAACGCGTGTTAGGACAAAATCTTGTTATAGATTTTTGTACAGCTGTATTGGCAGCATTTTGAAGCAAAACTAAATGGTATACAACAACCGGTTGTTTTGTTATTGAGTAATTTGTTGAAACACGTAATTTTCTCAAAACCTTGATTGTCTGTATTAGGTAGGTGTTATAAAAAGGTTCTAAAACACTGTCTAGATACTTGTATAAGTTGTACACATCCACAAAAACCAGTGGAATATCTCAACTGCCTGCGACAAAAAGTAAATATTTGAAAAACTATTTAGGCAGTATTGCCTCAGTCCCTGGAGTAGTTATTAAGTGTTTTAGCAATATTCAAATCCTACACTATAACTATAATGGGCTGATGAAATTTGAAGCCGCTGGAATGAGCAGTTTCGCTAGGCGTTGGTATCAACCGTTAGCCCTTTTCCGCTGGTCAGAGGTGTGAGTTAAAAAAATTCTTTTCGCCCTTTTCTCCCCATCGCAGGGCGGAACCCTCAAAATTGGTTTTGTGTGTTTGCATTACTAACATTTATTAGAGAAAAAACAATTGAATAAATGAATCAGTGAAACAGTGATGGGAAATTATTTCAGAACAACCATTTTGTTACGAAAGGCACAATCAACACAATATTATTGGTTAGCGGAAACCTGCAGAACTACTTTTTAATTAGTTGTGATGGCTACACTTGTGAGCAACGGGTAGATGTCGATGAGTCAGCGGCATAATGAGGAATTCACGAAAGCACAATTCCATCTCTTCCTATCTTAGGAGTGTAATTTCGGAAAATCCCGTCTTACTGATCACCTTCGTCATCACAAGAATGTACTCCCGAAATTGCAAATGTCTCGGTGTGGCTGTTTTGGCTAAGTCTTGATGAGTGAGTGAGTGAGTGAGTGAGTGAGTGAGTGAGTGAGTGAGTGAGTGAGTGAGTGAGTGAGTGAGTGAGTGAGTGAGTGATTCCGTCAGTCAGTCAGTCTGCCTGTCTAGCAAAGTCAAGTCAAGTCGAAGTCAAGTTAAGTCAGTGAGTCAGTGAGTCAGTCATTCAGTCAGTCAGTCGGGCGGTTGTCTTTATAGAATATTTTTACATTTTCAAGCCTCGCCTCATGCGCATAGCAGGGTAATAACAATTACTGCAATTATGCATTAAGCACATAACCTAAGCTTCCCTGCCTGCGGATCTTTCTCCCAGCACCGGTCTCGATACTCCCTGACTACAACTGGGGAAGTATATCGTGAATTTATGTCATCACGTGGCAACTTCCTCTTCACCCAAATCAATGTTTCGGAAGCAGAAATTCCAGTACATTTCCGAGGCCGCGCTCTAATTACTTTTGATGGCGCTTGTATCTTCATCACTCTACGCCTGCTGGACGATCTGTCTACTTGACAAAATAAGCTAACTCACTTACCGCGAGCGCGCCGGGAGTGGCAGTGAGAATTCCATCGCATTAACACCCCACTAAATGCAATACAGTGAAAACGTGATGTAACGAAACCCGAGATAACAAATTTCCCGATCTAACGCATACATTTGGATTACCCCACAGGCACTTATGCAGCTCAATTATTTTATGAACTGAAACTGACGAAATAGATTCAGCGCTATTCCTGATTTCACAAAGTAGCGACAGCGTGGATTGCCACCGGGCCCTCCGCCATAGTCGACTCCTTCAACAATGCCGCCTTCGTGGCGTCCCGTGCCGAGGGCGTATCGAGTTCCGCGAGACCTCAACACCAGCCAGGAGAAGAAATTCTGCCCTGCTCCGGGAGAGAAAATTGGTCTCCTTTAACAAGGTGGCAGCAGATCTGAGCTTCCACGACTACCTGAGCGCGGAAGCAGACACCGAAACAACGGAGGTTTTGAACAAGGAACAAATCGTACAGTAAGGTTCAGGTTGCAAGACGTGTCGGAGGGTGCTTACGACTCAGAAAATGCCGAAGCCACTGTGCCCACTCCCGGCCAGGTGATAGATGCCAATGACGTGCCCAGCCGCCTTGCTGGTGCTCACAAAGATACCAAAGACGCGCTGAGCGCCTTGCTAGGAAAAGTCGGTCAACCCAGTGGGACGAGCGCAAGCAGACGAAAATCACACGCTTTTTGCAAGGAAATAAATTCGTTTCTACAAAAACTTCGAAAGTGTTAGTGACATTGGTTCCTCGCCGACTTTTAGCACATTGCTAAATCGTCGGTAGGCGAGCGCCGTGGACGGCGGAATTACGGTGTCATGGTAGCTGCTTGGATGGGCCTCCCTTTAAACACCAAGTTTATGAAATGAACTGTTTGAAAAATGACAGTCTAATTTTATGAAGTTCCCAACCTAACAAAATGTTTCTTCCTTCCCCATGACTTCGTTAGATGGGGTTTTAATTCTATTCGCTCCGGTACAATGATCTAAACTTGCGCCGCCCGTATAAGGAGTACAAGTACCCAACGCTTTGTGTTTGCTTCAATGCAATGAAGCAATCACTCAGGACAAGCTTCGAAGTAGCTCGTTGCGGTCAGGCTGATGCGAGTGATTTCGTCGTCAACCGTTCATGAAGACCGCTGATCTGGATGCAAATATTCGACCTCGGAGAATACTGGAACATCGGAAGCATGCATGAATAAAGGGTTGACTATATGTTGGCATCGGTGGTTCAGGTTAGCAGAAAAGCAGTGACATCGACCATTTCACAACAATAGAAGACACCGATGGAACAGCTGAATTAGGTTTACTCATTATAAAATGTTGTCTTGAAGCTTATACACAATGCTCCCCAGAGGACCGACAACCGGTGCGATGACTTCTGCCAGAATGTTTGTTTACAGAGGGACCAATTCCAACACTGAATCATTTCTGCACAGCAGTGCTTATTTTATGTAAACTTGTCGAGTAAGAAATTAGCGGCAGGAATTTGCGTCATATAGTAAATTAAGGTAACTAACTGGTAAACTTTGTGACGTAACCGCTGCTATTATATGAGCTAACTATGTAACTAAAATTACATACTATAATTAAAGAAATCCTAATATACCGAGCAAAAAATTCCCCGCATTTCCCCGAGGGGAAGAATGTGAAAGTGCGAATGCACGAGTTGAATTTGCGCGGTTCGGTAATGTTCGCGAAGAAAGAGAGATCACACACCACACACACAACTACAAAGGAAGAAAGCTGCATTATTCACAGACACCTATTTGTGTTGTCGTTGTACTTGATTGCTTAGAGCGGATCTCAGCTTTGAAATTTCGTTGTCAGTACTCCTTTAAGCAGGTGCATTAGCCCTTCTCACGCCCGATTCTTGGCCAATCCCCGCGTGGGTATGTGCCATGTCAGCGGCCAGGCAGCGCGCGCCCATCTCCCCCGTTGCCAAGGAAGACGAGGAGATTCCTGGCTAATCCCCCACGTGGGTATGTGCCATGTCAGCGGCCAGGCTGCGCGCGCCCATCTCCACGTGCGCGGACATCGCCGGTGGACGGAGGTTCAGGGTCGCTAAGAAGTGCATTGCACTTAATAAACTGAAATGTCACTATTTAAACGTTATGAAGACACTGTTTACTTTCAACATGACATAGCAGCCTGTGGCCAATCTACTAACAAAAATGCCGTAATGCCATTCCCACCCTTTCAAGAAATGTGCAGAAAAGTGTTGAAGACGTATTTTCGCGAATATTAAACGAGTATTTGAAAGTTTCTTTTATTGCCTGCAGGTCAGCGTTATCAAGATCTCTACGTTTCTGACCACGAAGAGTAACACGCCTTGATGTGCCTAAAGTTTTTAAACACAGTAACCATTTACATGTAGAAGACATGTCAAAATAATTACAGAACGGTTCCCTAATTTGCGGACAGTTCAAAGATTACCACTCATGGTCAACTGCCTCCTACTGAAACCCCGCAAAATAACGGTAGGTAAAGGGGCCCTCTAAGACTTCTTCAATTTTTTACGAATTTTAAATGCTTTCAGAACACAGTCAGCAAACACATGCAGTACCCAGAATAGGGAGTCACAAAGTACTTCAGCGAAACGCGACTGCTCTCCGCCCATGAGATAACTTGGAAATATGCTTATTTTTTTCTCTCTTTCCCGAATCTTCGCGTTCTTTGAGCGCTCAAGATACGTCATTACAGAAATCTAGCGTTTTTTCGCTCTTCTTTTCAGCTGGAGGAATAAACGCATTCGATAGCCACTTCAGAAAAAAACCACCAAACAAAGCAAAAACGGAAGAAGCATAGTTCTGCTACGACAGGTAAACCACACAGTGCCGCTCCGCGATATTGCTAACTATAGCATTGACGGCGCATCAAGACAATGAGAAGAAGGATTAAAGGGTTTATCGAAGTGTTGCAGGGCCTCTTTAGGCCCTACGTTTCCATTTGTGGGCATGGTGCACCTATTTGGGCCGAATATTTTTCTCTGCCTAGATAATAAAAAAATCAAGTTTAATAAATCACGCCTTTTTAATTGTAATATAACTGAAACGTTTGGTGTTAGTTCGCTGTGGTTAGACTGTGTGCGCGAATATTTATATAAAAATTTCCACTGAGCCCAGGCATAAAGCATGCGCGTATCGAAATGATACAGGCAGAAAAACCTACTCACATTGTTTTTAAATAACATAATAAAGGTCCTAAATAGATGGTAAGAAACGCCTTTCCCAAGGTGTTGAAACCAGCATTGAATACAGGCGAGTTATTGGCTGTGACTTCAAAATCATCAAATTAAATGCGATGTTCTTGCAGTCACATTTTCTCTGGCCAAAGCAGGTAGTGGGAAGAAATTAACCTGTCCTAACGGAAGCACTACCCAGAAAGCAGTGCGTACTACCATGTTCCACACAATTATTCTGAAAACGGATGCGGTCCAGTTTTTAAGACACTAAATTTTTTGTCCGCCGAAAGCAGCTGACGTGGGGGGCCGTTTAATTGTATCGCATAAATGAAAACGCATACTCTGTGTAAGCGGGCCCGCTGTTGCTCTACATTATAGCGACTCGCAATTTTCCAACTAATCCGCGACATAAATATTCAGATTATGTGCCTTGTAAATTTTGAGCGTCATTTTCGTTAATGTTCTGCGTGTGGATTTGTCTGGACAGTATCACGTGGCCATTTGTAACATTAATTAGTATTTGCTTGCTTTAAATTATTGGCGAGTTCAGCTGCGTTCTGTCTGATTCCTTCCTCATGCATTTCTCCTCTGCGATGCTCATTACGATATTAATTAACCGAGCCTGTAATTGAAAATGACCTTTAAATCTTACTTCGTAACACAAAAACACCACAGCTTTTACGGATCTCAGATGTGGTCTCCGTTGGAGGAATCAGCCCACTTACAACAAACCCATGTAGACGGGATTGGCCACCTCAAGTTAGGGCACACGCTGCACTACCAACACTGCACTTCAGTGTAAACCTGGCGTTCCCTGAGACGTTGAGCGGCCTTTAAAGCTAAAACGATTTTTGACGCATTTTCTACATTGTCTATGGCGGACGCCCGTCACACACGTGAACAAACACCCACATCGTAGACCGGGTGTAACGTAACAAAAATTGCGAAGCCGATGGACTAGGAGGCGATACAACAGCTCGCTCTTCCTCTTCCACCCTCCTTTTAGTTAGGCCAACTGAGCGGCCGCACCGAGTTTTCGGAAACGCTTTATCACACCATGACAGAATGAAGGATGAGGAAGGAAATAGCGTGTGGCTTTACTGTTTTTGTTTTATCATTGCTTGAGGATTCTCTTGAGTTGCCCCGATTTAACTTAAAGGGCCATGTCATTGGGTACCAATTTGTTTCGCGAGATAATAAGGCCGCTTTTGCGTTTGATGGAGTGCTTGCAATAACGAGTGCACCTTAAAAACTACTTTGATGGCGGCGCGTCAGACCGATTTTAAAACTGCTGCATTTACACAAGGCCGAGGCATTGCGCGGTAGACAAACAGAAGAAAGCTTAAGAATCGAACGAACCTCGTAGCCTTTAGTTATCCTCTAATTCAGGCGTTTAAGCTACGGAAAGTGGGAAGCTCCTTTGTTTGCACATTACCTTGAGCTTTCCCGATCATTTTCAGAGTAGACATAACTTCGAGCTCAAACAGACGACGTTCGTTCGGCGCAAAAACTTTCGCTCCCTGCTTTCTTCCTTATAATGAGATTTTCTTTGTTTTCTTCGTCCACCGTGAACTAAAAGTAAAATTAAGAAAAGGAAGGCAGGGAAACTCACATACGAGGAAACATTTTCCTATGACTTCAAATCAGAATTTTTTCCAATACACGATAATACTGGGACCAAAGGTGCCATTACTTTCTCCCCGTCTCACATCTTCGGTTCCCGACCTTATAGCCTGCCAAACGTTCCTCCGCTGCTGAGAAGTCGTTGCCGCCAGGGTCTCCCTCCCAGCAGCAAGTTATCTCCTAATTTACGGTGGTTCCCCTCCAGACAGAGTAATAAAATTACAGATGCAGGAGAGAACGACCGACCAATAACGAAGGGGAAAAGATGAACAGCCTAATCTATGCATGACATTTCCCCCGGAGAAGTGCCGAACAAAACACATATATTGATCTTCTCTGCCCTGGCCGTAGACCCCATCAGTACCCCTCTTTGGTCCCGTCCGAGCTGCAAACTTTCAGAGCGCGGCGCTTACAATAAATCTGCGGCTATATTCGTATATCACTTTCGTCGTTGTCCCACTTTCTCGCGCAAGGTTGTTGTCAGAACCCCCGCACGTAATATATTTTCAGCGTTGCGAAGTACACGGCAAGCTGCCATGGATTCGCTTAAACGGAGCCAGCTTATTTGCTATTCAACGCACGAAGCTGTTCCATGTCTCACACCGTTGTTTCTAACGTTGCATATAATTTAAGTGGCAGTCACATTGTGTATTCCTCAAGATTTTATGCCGCTAAGGAGGGACACAGGCACTCAACAGTGCTCAGCGAGGAAGCAGTGTGCTCGGTACGTAACTACGCATCCAAATTAAGGATACCCACCCAACCCCACGAAGACAGCGCTTGAACGTTGGGACCCGGTGAATTTTCAGATGTTCATTTTATCTACACGAGGAGGCTGGATAAAAAGCTCAAAAAACAGCCGCACTTTCTGATGCCGTATTTTAAGTACCTACAGGGCGTTTATGCCAACGAGATAAAAAATACACAATTGTGTGTTGAAGCTACGCAGGCTGGTAGCTTCTTTTTAACAGTGCAGTATGCAAAACAAAGGGAAGCTGAATGGCACATGTGATCGGCCTTCAATGAAAGCTACCGCTAATGAACTCAATTATTCAGTTCATAACAAATTTGTTTGTGGAGCGCTGCCCGCATTCATCGTCCTCGTTTCTAGACGTACGTGCAAAACGTTGCTGTAGCTGCGCCCACACGCGGTCGGTGGCGTTTAGCGTGCTCTGTTCTTGAGCAGTGTCACTTTTCGCTTTAGGCTGCTGATGCTGCCATCGCGGACTGTTCAAAAGCGCGTCACACCTGCCCTTCCTCTCGCAAGGAGCAAGGGTTCCTCCGAGCCCAAGTGGGCATTACAGGCCCCGATAAAACAAACCATTCGTAAACAGTCACAATTCGCTCGGCATGTTCAAAATACGTCAATGCCACATATATCACCACAGACGTGTACAGTGACCATTTGAGATCAACGCTACAACTCCCACTACGACACTTCCGAAAAGTACTTGTTCATAGTTGCTTTTGAGCGGTATTTTCACGATGGCGGCTACTTGATAGGGTCTTTACGCTGTCCTTAGCTCTGTAAGAAGACCCGAGGTTTTAGTAACAGTACGAAAGTATGTCGTTTATTGATTTCACCAAATGGTTAAGCTACTTTATTTCTAGTTCTCATTTTGTATGCAACTAGTCATATAAATCAGTAATTATAAAATGCTGGCTACAAAAAAGCACGATGAATAATGCGGCCAGTTTAATGCGGTCATTTTATTTTTCTATTGCATCATCGAAAACCTAGATGCTTGTAATCAGAAGTGAAGAGAGAGAGAGAGACAATAAAACTTCTTTATATTGTCCTAGCTGGCCTTGCGCCAATAAGTACAAACCGTCATCATAAAACATTCTTTATGTAGCAACGTCCTGTGGGAGTAAAACCTTTTCATGTGGTAGCCTTGTGCCGCCCTTCACGCTACCGCTTTCTAAACCACAAGGAGCTCATTGGTAAGGAGGAGCCGAACAGCAGCTTCTCCAACTTCTTGGAGGAATGGGGAGCGGGCAGATGGGGCCAATAAGAGCTCTGGGCGCATTCAAGGCTAGTTGCCCGAGTGTTCCTGACTGCGCACCGAGTTTGCATTGGGGTTCGTGTCGATTTGGAAACATAAGGTGCATGAGTGTTGGGTGGCGATACGTGTTGGTTTGCACAAGTCTCAGCGCGGTTTCTTGAGTTTTCGTTAGTTAGGGGGGGGGGGGGGGGGGGGGGTGGAGGTGAGAGTGGGGGCAACGGAAGTGTTCGCCGCCTCAGTCTGTAATGATCAGTAATTTTCTGCCAGGGTGTTAGGGGTTAAGGTTCGACTCAGCCCTCCGCGGCCTCGTCAAAAAAAAAAAATCGAATCTCCCCGCGCCCTCAAGCGGTTTTCATCATTGCTCTCTAGAAAGGTGAGGGCCGGCGCCTACACCACCTCGACTTCCCTGCCTAGCGGCTTGTTTTTACGGTATGTAAGCCGTGAAGGTTCATCAGATTCCTTCCAACAGAGCTAAAAGCAACAGAAGTTATTCATACGCATAAACTACAAAATAACTGACTTTACAATTGCAATACGTCAAAAAACGTCTACTTTCATCCTGTGGAAACAGAGCCAACAATGAACTGAACATGTTGTTTGTCGGCTGCTGCATGGCGATGTCAAAAGGGAACTCGCCAAAACGCGTTTCATGGTACTGGTAATACAAAACTTTTATGTCTTATCTTGCAACCGGAAATATAATAGTCTGCAATGGATCCTCACCAACCGCATCCCACCACACCAGCGAACCCCGGTTTATTAAGCCCCGTGTACAGACCACATCGTTGCTTTTAACGAAGGTCATTTTATTGGTCATCTATGTATTCTCCAGCACACCTCTAGTTTCAGAATATTTTCTCTTGGGTTTTCACCTTTTTTCGGACTTTTGGAGGCTTATGTAGTTCCAAAACTTTCTAGGAGAGCTTTTTAGAATTCCGGGATTATTTGGTTCAAGTAATTGTTTTTGGTAACCTTTATTTTCGATTTCCGGTCGTTAAGTGCGTCATAAAGTTTGTTTCCCGCCGATGCTTCAGACTTTGCTTTCTTTGCTTTGCAGCCCCTCGCCGCGCACAAATGAAGTTTGTTTCAATCCAATCCAATCCAACACCCTCCACCTTCAAAATGGAGGACTAGGCTTGCCTAGGACCATCAGATGAACCAGTTGGCGTTGATTAATCTGGCACAGGACGTTCTTGATGGCCGATGTTGCCTAATAAAGGTTTTTCTTCTCCTCCTGCCAGAAAGAAAATGTAATGTGGTTAGACGAAGTTCTTATTATTCAGTCTCTTTGCACAAGGTTTTAATGATTAAAGTGCGTTCGAAATGGCCATCTCCGTCGAAGCACTCCCCCAACCCCCACCCCGGCGATTAGCTGGCGTTGCCTAGGATGTCGCATGCGGCAGTACAGAGAGCTAGGCGTTAAGAACTCCTGGCTATTGTAACTTGTAAAACATTTACGGGAACTACTAGAATTACTCTTTTACTCCTGCAATGACTAAGAATCCAAAACCGGTGAGACGGCGTATGGTGTTGGTGTGCGTCCACGAACGGCGCATAACTCTTTTCGCTCTTCCTGAAGTCGCCAATTAATTAACGCTGTATACCTGTACTAGACTGTCATATAACAAATTAAGTGTAATTAACTGCACATTACAGCCACAAAACCTGTACAGAGATTACTTTCAGTGACGTTTTAAATGCAGAAAGCCCCCTCCCCACGTGCACACAGGCACACTGATACACGCAGACAGCCATCCGCGCACGTAAGAACGCAATAGGACACATAAAAAAATAAGAAATGGCCCCAATTTACGCAGTGAAGGTGGTTCGACTACCAAGCTGTAAACGACACCCACTACGATTACCCATGCGGTGTCACTTGAATTTACCCACTTGGCATCCGCTTACTGCTACCACCCATCACGCTCTTCGCCTCCATGTCTCAGTCCGCTTTTGATGAACTGAACGGAGGTGTACAGAGTGAAATTCGAATTTCCCGCCTTCGCACTGCCAGCAGGCCTCCTGTCTGCACTGCGCGAGCGGGAGTTTTGTTCTCTTTTTGCTTGCGTTCATGTCGCACGTGCCGGCGCCTTACTGCGCTGTTTAGAACGCGCCGTGAAGACGGACACTTTTAGTGTTTTTGCAACTGTGATAGGAAGGTTGACACGCGCGTCTTTGGCGTAAACTCTCTCACTGCTTCCCGCTAACTCTTGTTCAATGCTTCGACGCCAAAGAGTGTTTTCCTCCTCCCCAAATGCTGAATCCAAACAACCGTCTAACTCCTCGGTGTCCACATGAGGGCTTAGCTCAGTCGTAAGGACGGCGGGGTATCGCTCCTCTTCTCTATGCTGGCCCAGGCTCGATCCTTGGAGGTGCCAGCAGTTTGTTTATGTAGCCAGGTGTGTACCCAGAAGCCACTGATAGCCTTGGATGATTGTGTAGCCAATAGCAGCCTGGGAGTTTTCTACTTACTCGGGTACAAACATTCCCTTAGGACTGATTAAAGGATCGGTTAAACCTGCATGTAACAAACCTGAATGTTACGAATTCCGGGATATAACGAAGTACTTCGATTCCCCATTGTCATTCTTATTCAATCCCATGTGTTTCCGACCTCTATGCAACGAAGGCGTTCTGACGGTTAACCTTGATGTAACAAATTCGCTACTCTAATTTAGCTAATTTCGCCCTTACTGCAAACTACCGGCAGTCTTCATGTGTGAGCTCTGTGCCGGTTAATTGATGCCCCCACCTCTCGATGTGTAGTCACGCGTCTCCACTCCTTCTGAGGCATAGGTTCGTCGGTGATGAGTTATGCTGCCAGATGTAGACGCTGGCCACGGTAGTGTCCGTTGTCCCCATCCGGCCGCAGAAACCATGGGACGCCGTGGCGCTGTGCCGGCTGCGCGCAAACCTGGGCTCGGACGCTGTACTGTGCGGCAACTTCAATGCACATCACCCTGCCTGGGGGAGTCATCGAGCCACCCGAAGAACACGAGAGCTGTTAGACGCCATCACCATCTGTGGACTGCACGTGGCCAACACCGGCAGCCCTACTTTCGTCCACCCTTGTCACAGTGGCACGGTCCAGCAGTCATGCATCGACCTAACCCTGGTGACGTAGCGGTGCGCCTATTCCTGGAAGACCGCCGCCAGCACGTGGGGTTCTGACCACTACCCCATACTGGTCACCCCCGGGAAACACCGCAGGCGAGCCGACACAAGGGCTTACGCAGTCACTAGCTGGGTCGACTTCGGCAAGGAAATGACCAAATGCACCGAGGATCCTGAAGTCGACTTCCTCGCAGCAGTCGTGCGGAGCGCCGACAGGGCAACGGTACGGGGAGAGGTACCTCCCTGACGCCACTCCCGGACATGCAGCTGCTACGGCTTCCGGCCCGCCGCAACCAGCTACAGAGGAAGGCTTTGCGAAGCAAGCGCCCAGAGGATTGGATGGAGTACCGCCGGGCGGACGCCCGATGCCGCAGACGGGCACGGCAGCGTCGCAGGCAGGGCTGGGAGTCGCTGTGTTCGTCCATGGACTTTCGTAAAGACCCAGGCAGAGCCTGGCGTATCTTTAAGGCTCTGCTGGGGCCTACCACCACCAGCCGGCGTCCCCTGCATTCGGTCGCCATATCCGTGGGCATCACAGAAGGGGCCCTGGTGGAGCTGTTCGCCGACCAGTTTGCCAAGGCCGCTCAAACCCCGCCTCCAGTTCCTGGGGCCTCACCTGACGCGGCGCCAGCCGCCCCACATGACCAGAAAGTGGTGTGCCTCTGCTCCACGGACATCACGCTCCGTGAGCTGCAGGCCGCCCTGAATCGATGCCCCAAGCGGCGGAGCGCTCCTGGTATGGACGGGGTTACGTACCAGATGCTGCGGAACCTGGACGTGACTCAGTGCCGCTGCTGCGACTGTTCAATCGGGTCTGGCGGACTGGTGTCCTCCCACCACCCTGGCTCGTGGGGCTCATCTCGCCAATTCTCAAGGTCGGCAAGCCCCCGACGGAGCCAGAGTCCTACCGTCCCGTGTCCCTGACGTCGGCTGCTGGGAAGGTCATGGAGAGTGCAGCCCTGGCCCGTCTCGAGTGGATTGCGGACCATAGCGGCGTCTTCCAGGAGCAGCAAAGCGGCTTCAGGCGGCACCGGGGCACGGCTGACTCCCTGAGGGACGTCATCTTTATGCTGGAACAGGCCCGCCATGACCAGAAGGTGGCTTTCCTGCTCCTGCTGGACATGCGGTCGGCATTCGACACGGTTGCCCAAGGGGCCATCCTGGAGGCCCTGGACGGCATGGGCGTTGTGGGGCGCCTAGGAGGCTACATCCAGGCTTCATGCGTGCCGGGCCGTGCGGGTGAAGGTAGGCCGGGCGACCAGCAGTCCTCGAGACGTCCGCTCCGGGGTGCCCCAGGGAAGCGTGCTGAGCCCGTTTCTTTTCAACTTGGTGCTGGCTCCTCTCCCCGACTGCATCCCTCCAGGCTTGCGACACCCAGTAGAGGTGGCGGTGTATGCTGACGACGTGGCACTCTGGACCCATGGCCCCACCAAAGACTGCCACATAGTCAAGGCGTGCCTCCAGGAGGCTCTGGGCGCAGTTGCAGTCTTCCTCGAGAGCCGTGGCCTGCAGCTCTCGGAGGCCAAAACGCAGGCCCTTATGCTGCCCCCGGGAGGATGGAGGGCTCGACGGGCAACACCGCCCATCACACTCATCGGGCGACCTCTTCCCTGGCGGCTGACCGTGAATTACCCGGGGCTGCTCATTGACTGCCGGCTCACATGGCTGCCAGCTGTCAAGGCCCTCCGGGCACGCAGCGCACAGTTGCTCCAAGGGGTGCGGCAGCTTCTGTCACGAGGCAATGGCTGCTCATACCAAGTGGCGCAGCGCGTGTTCCACGGCATGGCCTCCGCAGCTGTGCTGTACGCGCTTCCACTCGCCTACCTGGGACCACGACGCTGGCAGGAGCTGGAGATCGACCAACGCCGCGCCATCCGCCTCTGCCTGGTCCTCGCCTCCACGTCGCCGGTTGCGTGAACTTACACCGAGGCGGGCACCTGGCCCATTGAGATGCGGGCCCTGCATACGGGGCTGCCGCCTGCCCTTCCCCACTTCCTCCACACGGGCGGAGCTGGCAGCCCTGCACCTGGCCGCCGACCTCCTCCTCGAGAGGGGGCCCCATAACCACCCCGGGGCGGTCATCCTCAGGGACTACGGGACTGCCCTGCTGCGGCTGCACGCGGCCGATCAACCCACCAACAGCAGTGGCTACCCGGAGCGCTCCCTTGCAACCAAGCTGCGCACTGTGGCCTCCCGAGGCTGCGACCTGCGGCTCCACTGGCTGCCGGGCCACAGTGGCATCCGGGGCAACGAAGACGCCGGCGCCCGCGCCAGGGAGGCCCACCAGGAGGACACCCCAGTCTCCCAAGACGTCACCGCGTTCGACGAGGCCCGCACTGCCCTGGCCCGCATGGTGCAGACAATGCACCCCCACCCTCGGGTCGTGAGCGGCCTGGCGCCGAAACGGTTGCCCGCACGCATCAGCAGGGAGGCCCGCTGCCTGCTTCTCCGCATGCGGCTCAACTGCTGGAATGTCGCGGAGCGCCCGCACCGACACGGGCGCAAGGACTCCCCTACATGTGCGGACTGTTCCGAACTGGAGACGCTCGAGCACCTACTCTGCTTCTGCCCCCACCACGCGGGCCCGAGAGTAGAGCTCCACCGAGCGCTCCAGCGTCGACATGGAGGACCTTCTGTTCCCGAAGGGACCTGCGGCAACCCAACGGGAAGTCTTCACTTATCTGCTTCATTTCCTGGAGACGACCGGCCTTACGCAGCGGCTGTAGCCTGGCGTGCAGTGATTGACTGGTGTGCCCGGACTGACAGCGTTCTAGGACCGATAGCTCTCTTTATACCTTTTTCTATCTCTCTCTTTCTACTTTATCCTATCACTCCCCTCTACTTCCCTTCCCCTGCACTGGGTTGTATGCAGGTGAGCTCCCTGCCGAGCTCGAAATATCCGCAGTGAATTGCCTTTCATTTTCCCGTCGCAAACCACAACCACCACCATTTATGCTGCCAGAAAACAAAAAGTTTTGTCTTTTCAAGACAAGGTCGTAATTTCAGGTGCCGTCTACGCCGGAAAGAAAGATGAACGTTGTAAAGTGGTACAGTATCGCAGCTTGGAACCCTCTGAAAACGTTTGAGTGCGGCAAAGTGCATCAAGTTTCCGCAAAGGCGCTTTTTCAGCATACCTTTGGGGATTGAAACTGGTCAATGCACCCAACAGTGCCAAAAGAAAAAATTGATACTTATGTTACGTTTGCGAATAGAGGGCTAAGCTACCTTGATTCTTTGGAGCACCCTGTACTGACTAACTTCGTATGAAATAAGGTGGCGCAAAGCCCACATTTTTTAACTCTGAAATAAATTCTTGAAGGCAGACCTCACAATATATGATGTCTAGCTTCTGATTTAGTTTCTGCTTCCTTTACGGGAGCCTTAACTGGAAACCTGCATGTAACAAAAAATTGTGAATTTTATCAACTTAGTTATATCCAGGTTTAACTATATACTGTTTTTTCCAGTAAACTAAAAAAGATAACAATATATTTTAAAGCATATAAATGTTGACTAACGGCAAAATAAATATATGAATTAAGACACGTAAACTTCCAATTAACTAACATTCGCAAAGGAACCTGCCATCCATCGTCCTCAGGCGAATACCTAAATATATACCATAACTAAACCTTTGATTAAATAAATACTATGCACTAACATCACAAAGCTCTCTATCATCCAGTGCCATCGCGCGATTAACACAAACGAACAAAAAAAAGGACAAGAGGACGTTGTCTCTCTCAAACACTACGTCAAGAAGGGAGAGGAAACCTTCACAAACATACAAGCTCAAGAAAAACTACGATATCTAATGCCAATACCATAATTCCCAAGCGGCAGTCGCGGCAAAACGTTTGATTGATTGCGCTGCAGTACCGACTGACCGTGTGCCAACCGTGGCATTTCCAGCGTTGCCATTATACGAAGAGCCACTCCGCCCGTTAATAAGTGGAAACTCCGAATATCCATGCGCTTTTGGACGTTATGCGTCGCACGCCTTTTGAAGAGCTCATCCGTCGCTTTTTGCGTGCCTGGAAAGTCCAATGTGCACACCCATAAAAAACGCACGCACGCACGCACGCACACCAAAAAGTTTATTATTGTTGAGAGTTATGTCAAGCGCAAAGCCTTGTTGACTCAGAATGAAGTCATTTACAAATCAACTGCTCCTAACTTCCCAATAATTTACCACTTCCGAAGGTTCTGCAAATTGCATCTTAGAGTAAACGAGGCTACCAGAGTCTTGAGTATTAGAAATTACTCTTTATTTTCCTATTACATAAAGGAAGGTGCATCACATTATTATAAAAATATAAACTGTCATTTTGTTAGGTTAAGTATATCGGATATTGTGTAGCACTGAATAAAAGGAACTGCACCAGTACGAAGCTTCAAAGTCCTTCCCACTGGCCTGTCCCAGGTAGAGGTGTCGTATATTATGAATGCATAATAATGGATAACTATTATTTGCTGACTGAGATATTTTTACTACGCCCAGTATAAAATCTGCGGACTACAGGTTACTTTCTATCACCAAAAAATTATTGAAACAGACACAAAATTAAGAAAACCATTCGAAATCTGGCTTCTTGTAGGGACAACATGCCCTACGCAAGAAGATTAGAAGGGCTGCTAGTAACATCGAATGACAAATGGTCATACCGATAACCAACTTCGAAAACACTTGAAAAAGATTCGGTACTGCGAAATTGAGAACACCACGCTCGCGTGGTAATCACTGGACACATAAAGAGAATGGGAAATTATGATGGAAACACGTATACGGCAACCCGCGCAGCGAGCCGTCAAGCAAATGAGTGTCAAATAATCGCTGCAACAGCTTACATCAAAATGAGTCTGTAACCATAGATCTAACAACCATTTTTTGCACAACTGATCGAAACCGAAGCCCATTTGTTTGGCCCGTTCGCCTGTTTGACTGTCAGTCATTCAATTCATCCGGCCGGCCGAATCGGAACAATTCTAAAAACCGAAGTATATATAGGCTTGGGCGTTCCAAGCTACTTCAGCTGCTGTCGTGTCGCATACATGTCTCCATTACTCAGCGGAAATTAAACTTCAGACATATTTTAATAAACATACAAGTACGTATTCGAGAGTACAAGCGTTCACTTAATTAAGATTTCAAGATGGATTGGTTCGAAATGAAAAAAAGAACACAGACACTGTATTTAGGATGCGGAGTCGAAGGGAACTAAAATAAAAGTTAACAGTTGAAAGATTTCCACTTCGTGCGGTTGGAAGCAAAACAAAACAAAAAAAAACGAATAATAAAGACGCGCTGTGTAGATAGATGGAGCACGAGGATTGCAGACGCGGAAAATTGATTTGAATTGAACAAACTGCACAAATGCGCACATCAAGCCAGCGAGTAAAAGTCAAGTGGGCTGAGGGAGCCAGGGGGAAAAGGCAGGAAGCTACGTGGCAGGGGTTGCACGAGGCAACCGTCCTTCCACATTTACAGCAATAAAAGGAAGATGCGGGCAATTTTTATTGTACGCGAGGATCCGAAGATATGATACCGCCCTGTCTTTTCTCATATGTCCGCGTTGCTGCTTTGGCATGACGTTTTTTCGGTGAAAGCGAATAGTCATTGATGTCCTTCCACCGATGAATTACGGGGATGGCTAAGGCTTTTCGTTTCAATCGGGGCAGTGGAAAATGCCATCTTCCGCGCAAAACGTTTTTATTTTCTACTGGTACAAATCACTCTTTACTGTGACATATATTGGCGGTTAGAATATTACCCCAAAATTACGTAAGGTTCTATGGCCCCGTTGCCACTCAGTCGCTGCTCTTTGTCACCAAGACTCTGACTGCGTTTCAATCATCTGTACTGTGGACAAAGCTGGCGCTTCACTGAGCTGTAAATCCCAGATGTTGATGAGAGTGGCAGTTTGCCTCAATTTCGAACTGGATTGGGTTTTTCGGCACTCCACAGGATAAGGCGGCGTTCTGATCGCGGACAGCTTGGTAAAGTGGTTAATTGGATGTTTAACGGAAGCCGATTTGGAACGGTGGCGCGCTTACCAAAGAAGACACCAATTTTGTCGCACACAGGTTGACACACGCAAAACACAGGTTTCGTAAATAACATTACCGTAATTATTACAAACATTATGCACTTTCAGAACTAAACAAATGCACCTTTGCCGCAAGTAAATTATACTAAGTATTTAAATGAAACCGCAAGGTATTTTTGTCACAACATTAGTACAAAAAAGGTGAAACTGGCGTCCCTTAGTAGTTCAGACAGGAAAGCAGCCTTCATCGTGGCTGACTTTGATGCTCTCTCTTCGAAGAACTGTCCGTTGACTGCTTCGTTCGGATTAGAACGGGGCTTAACATGGCGGACAGTCCGCGAAGACGGAAATGAAGCCATCTAAAGGGAAATTAGAATGTACCCTAAGTCAGCGATTTTAAAGACGATAGTCTTTCTTGGGCTACTTAAACCCAGAAATTTTGGTCTGTCTGTATATCTGTCTGTCTGTAACTCGATTCAGGCACCCGGCCAAAGTAAACTGTTTACTGCGCCATAGTCTTATATACTCACAGCCAAATGTAAACGTCTAAGCCTGGTTTATATGTTCATACTTGTCAACTTTGTTGAACAAGAACAAGACATTAAAATGTAAGATAGGAAATTAGTACACAAGGGTATTTACAGTGTTACTTTATAAAAATATTCATGGATGCTTGGTTTTTCGATAAAAAATGATATTCTACATCTCCTGAAGAAAACCGCCGCCTCCTGGCAGCATATGAAATATATGTGTTTTGTTCGGAACTTCTCCGGGGGAAATGTCATGCATACATTAGGCTGTTCATCTTTTCCCCTTCGTTATTGGTCGGTCGTTCTCTCCTGCATCTGTAATTTTATTACTCTGTCTGAAGGGGAACCACCGTAAATTAGGAGATAACTTGCTGCTGGGATGGAGACCCTGGCGGCAACGACTTCTCAGCAGCGGAGGAACGTTTGGCAGGCTATAAGGTCGGGAACCGAAGATGTGAGACGGGGAGAAAGTAATGGCACCTTTCGTTCCAGTATCATCGTTTATTCCAAAAAATTCTGATTTGAAGTCATAGGAAAATTTTTCCTCGTATGTGAGTTTCCCTGCCTTCCTTTTCTTAATTTTACTTTTAGTTCATGGTGCACGAAGAAAACAAAGAAAATCTCATGATAAGGAAGAAAGCAGGGAGCGGAAGTTTTTGCCCCGAATCAACGTCGTCTGTTTGAGCTCGAAGTTATGTCTAGTGTGAACGTGATCTGGAAAGCTCAAGGTAATGTGCAAACAAAGGAGCTTCCATCTTTCCGTAGCTTAAACGCCTGAATTAGAGGATAACTAAAGGCTACGAGGTTCATTCGATTCTTAAGCTTTCTTCTGTTTGTCTACCGCGCAATGTCTCGGCCTTGTGTAAATGCAGCAGTTTAAAAATCGGTCTGAGGCGCCGCCATCAAAGTCGTTTTGAGGTGCACTCGTTACTGCAAGCACTCCATCAAACGCAAAAGCGGCCTCATTATCTCGCGCAAACAAATTGGTGCCAAATGACATTGCCCTTTAAGTTAAATCGGGGCAACTCAAGAGAATCCTGAAGAAACGAGATGCAGGAGGATGATTATAAAACAAAAAAGACAACATAAAGCGAATCGAAACCGAAACTGAAACACTACAGATATGCTCCAAGACAATACCGTAGTAGTTCCATATGTACATGGCTTCGCCCACAACCTCCAACAACATCAAACCACCACGCCGGAACGCACGCCGATCAACGAACGCCCGCGCAGCTCCCCGAGCACACCGACCGGAGCGGGCGGAAACTATAATGGCAAACTGTTCGCATGGCGACGCAGTGAAACATCCCCCTCGCGAGGGGCACGATCAAATGCAGAGCATTTTCGGGGGCGCACGACGTTAAGTAGTTTGCGTTACGTTAATGTTGTTGCACTTGTGGCAACTGCTGACGAGAGAGCGCTCTTCAGCAGTAATTTCAATGAGTCCAGGATATAAGGCGCGTTCGTAGCCTCCCATTCTGTGTCGGCTTTGTGGCTCAGTGGGTAGAGCACCATGTACATTGCGTTCCGCCCGCAGGGTCGAGTGATCGAAACCAGGCGCCGGATAGTATTTTTTTTATATAGTGTAGGGGGAGGGGTGCGGACTACGACTACGGACGCCTACGGACGTCAACGCGGGTGACATCGTGAGTTACTGAAATGCTCTGCATTTAAAATCACGCGGCAACAGCAACGAAAGGTTCCACTAGCTAGGTTCCACGTTCTACTTGTAACGCACGTGGAGCCCGGCCACGCGGATCTATAAACCCCCATTCACGCCTCCATTCATGCCCGTTCCGCCGTACTACAGCGCTGGCATCGAGGAACCCGGCCTGTAGCAGTGGAACGCGGTAAATTCAAATCGCCTTGCGCAAACCTTTATTGTGTTTACCTTGCGATGAACGCGAAGGTACAGAAACAGCATGAAAGGTGAGCAGGAAAGCAAAGGGTACGGGGGGGGGGGGGGGCATTTTCATGGCAAATGTCTACAAAGACTATCGTCTTTTGACGAACATTTGGAACGAAAGGAGCAGATACGCGGCCATTTTTTTTGTCAGTTTCCCACAGAAGGTACAAGCCTCAACAGTGGCGGTCGTTTGTTGCTGTGAATCGTTGTTGTGCTCTGACATGCAGCAACAGCCTGAAAGCGCAACGTGACCCTTTCCGTGTTGCTGTAAATTATTTATTTTCTCATTCTTTGTTGGCCAGCTTCATGCATTCCTGTCGGGAGTAGCTTTGTTTTCAATTTTCCGGTACCGTACCTCAAGCTCTTCACCTTCTGGTCGCACTTTTCTCTTGATGAACTGAACAGAGGTTTCTTCAATTGCAATTCAATTTTACCGCTTTCTCAGCGCTCCCGCGCGTTCTCCTCGGACAGCTCGCATACTTTTGTTAAATTTTTTTCTTCTTCAGCCTGTAACAGCACGAGCAGGAGTTGTGTTTTGTTTGTGCTTGCTTTCATCCCGCACGTGCTGGAAAGTGTCTGCGCCATCATTAACCCTACTGTTTTTAGAGGCGAAGCACCTTAAGTGTGCGGGCTATCATGTCTCTTGTCGTCGCCGCCTGTAGTCATGGTACTGGAACACCGGCAGAGTAATTTTCCAACGCCAGGCGGTAGAACATAACGTGTACTAAAAGAAAACACCGAGACATTCGTTTTCTAACGGATTGCGCTCGAACACTTCCTGCTTTAAAGACACGGAACTTTTACAGCAAAGCTGACACCTCTACTCCCCAGTGGTTTCATCTCCGTGGGCATTATTACAGCTAGTGTGTGTCATTTAATTGCTTAAATCCCGTACAACGCAAGGGAGGGCACCTTAGCCTCAGCAAGCGCGCGATTGCTCCTCTAACCTGCGCTTCTCGAGCACTGTTGGGAATGACCCTCCCACCGCTGCCACCACTGTTGGGAATGACCATCCCACCGCTGCCACCACTGTTGGGAATGACCATCCCACCGCTGCCACCACTGTTGGAAATGACCATCCCACCGCTGCCACCACTGTTGGAAATGACCTTCCCACCGTTGCCTCCAAGGTTCTGACTCGCATACAGCTTATCAGCGAGGTTGGGAATCAGTCATCCCGACGCTGTCTCCGCAGTAGGGACTGGGTCCTCTCACCGCCGCCTCCACTGTTGCGACTTGCCATCCGAGCGCAGTCACCGGTGTAGCGACGATGCCTTCCTCCATCCGCTATAGACGCGGCGCATAGCAGAGCGATGAAGTCCTCGAGCCGACGAAGAGTTGAAGCAACATTTATATACAGTATGTACAGGGTAAGCAAACGTTACATGACTCGCACAAAGGCGACAGCACCCTTTCACTCGGTGCCTCCGAAAGTGCCGCCGGAGAAAAGCCGCCGAGGAATGCCGACGATGAGAGCCTCCGGGCTTGTTTTATACGCCGGGAAGTTCGTTGTGGCCCCGAGAAGTTCGAATAGCTCCAATCAGGGATCTCGCTGCCTGAAGTTTGAATTCCGACGAATGGTAGCGAAGTGGTGAGTCAGCTGCGCCGCCAATGGGGAAAGGGAGGGCGACGCCCTCGCCTCCAGGCGTAGTGACATGCCCTTATTTGGTCGCTCTCAGATGCGGGATTCGGCCGCACCGCCGCGACGTAAGGGAGAGGCGCCTTGGCGGTTTGGAGGAGGCGTGACTCAGCCTCGCTGTCGGCGCGTCGCCTCGTGCAACGCATCTGGGCCAGGCGCTCTGGCACAACAGCGCCCAATCAGCGCAAGCCTTGCGGCAAGAAGCACACTTACAATCTTTTACACTACATGCTTCACTACATACGTACATACACTACATGCATACATGCTTCACTACATACACTACATGCTTCACCCCTTCTCAGGATTCACATTAGTGGGGATGGCCGGAATGTTTCCTTCGGCGGCCACTTTTTTTTCGTTTAGTACCTTTAAAACCAACCCAACGAATTTTTTGCCTCAGATGTGCCTGCAGTTTTTTTGCTCTAAGTAAAGAGGATATCTATGACCAGTGCAAGTGATTCCAGGACTTTAGAACGGTCTTGGCTATATAAACCTATTGCTCAAGTATCCTGCTAACATTTGTGAGAACACCCACTGCGGGGCAGCACGATGCGAAGTTATTTCTCGTCGGTTCCTCTTTTGGACCCCTCACTTGCTGTTAATTCTATTTCACGTTGCCAATCTCTGCACCACGAGAACCGCCAAATCACACGGACACCGAGGGCACCAACATCGCAGCTCTGGACTACACCAAGGGTCAGTTACAGTGATTCCGGGATCTCACACGCTACCAGCGCCGCTAGGCCTATAAGACCTAGGGAAGGTGCTGTCGTCGCTGGTGCGACATATTCAAGCAGACGCGGGAACTAACACGCAACATGGAAAGCGCCGTGGAAGTGGAGGACATGTCTCAGTGGCTAAGGCGTTGCGCTGCTGAGCACGATGTCGCGGGTTCGACTACCGGCCGCGGCGGCCGCTTTTTTTCATGGAGGCTAAAAGCAACAACGCCCGTGTGTGCGAGATTTCGGCGCACGTTAAAATATGCCCAGGTGGTCAAAATTGATCCGGAGCCCTCCACTACGGCGCGCCTCATCGCCTGCCTTGCGTCGGCGCGTAAAACCCTACACTCAATCAATCAAGTGGAGGACATCGACCCCGCGGAGATTCAGTAGCACGGGTGGGCTACGATTCGCCACCGGGAACACGCATTGCGCGACCAAGCACGTGCGTCAACTGGAGCCACGAACAACTCCAGCTCTGCACGAGCACCAAAGCAAGACAAAAGGCGTTCCCCTCTTCGCTCGTGGTCGGGCTTCGCCTCTCCCACCTCCTGATACAAAAATCGTCTTTCGCCTTCTAGGAGGACTTGCACCCTCGTCTTTAGAGCGCGAGCCCCCTTAGGCGACGCCATCATGGCCCAAGCGGGAGCGGCGCCGAACCATGAGGACGAAATACGGATACACCGCGTGGCTAACTACCTCCTTATGAGCACACCTTTAGCTGGCCATGCAACCCAATACGCCGAAATTAAATGTCTCGTGCTTCGCGGAGAGCGATGTTATTCAGAGATATGTCAGCGATACATACCGCTATTCGTGCATTGCCCGCAGCAACCCCGTATCTACTGTTTCATTGTTGAGGCACCATGTACGGAACCGCTCAATTAATCTGGCGAAAGCGCTGAGCATTGTGGTGTGTGGTTAGACGTATCATAGGTGGATTGGCTTCGTATACTAAACCGTAACACACGCGGTTGCAGAAGACACACTGACCTCTGACGAAGATGTCCCAGGAAATGCTCAATGATTTCTGTCAATTTAGGTGTTAATTGCTTTCTAAAAGTATGCTTCGCACTTAAAACGACAAAACGGCGTTGTTCACCCGCAAAAAAGATTGACTAACTTCCGGTATTTGTATTTAAAAAAATAACAGCAAAACTCTTCGCCCAGAAAAGAAAAAAATCCCTGCATTTCCCCGAGGGGAAGAATGTGAAAGTGCGAATGCACGAGTTGAATTTGCGCGGTTCGGTAACGTTCGCGAAAGAGAGATCACACACACACACACAACTACAAAGAAACAAAGATGCATTTATTCACAGACACCTATTTGTGTTGTTGTTGTACTTGATTGCTAGAGCGGATCTCAGCTTTGAAATTTCGTGTCAGTACTCCTTTAGGCGGGTGCATTAGCCCTTCTCACGCCCGATTCCTGGCCAATCCCCCACGTGGGTATGTGCCATGTCAGCGGCCAGGCAGCGCGCGCCCATCACCCCCCGTTGCCAAGGAAGACGCGGAGATTCCTGCCCAATCCCCCACGTGGGTATGTGTCATGTCAGCGGCCAGGCAGCGCCCGCCCATCTCCCCCCGTTGCCAAGGAAGACGAGGAGCGCGCGCACCCACAGCTGTTGCTATGCGGACGGCGGCGGACGCTTCAGGCTCGCTTAAGAAGTGCATTCGCACTTAAAAAAGCTGCATGCATGGGGTCGTTTCTTGTGGCCTTAGCCTAGATTTCTGCTGGGTCTTTCGATAAATACACCGATTCTTTTCCAGTGGTGCCTTCTGGGGTACGTCGGCGCTGCGGGTTTCCAGGGCACATAAAATAAAGATTAGTTGCAGTCGCACACAGACAGACCCTCGCTTGTACCTGTCTTGTAACCAAGACCATTGTATTTTCCCCGGTCCGCTTAACAGATTCTGGCGAGAACTACCTATCGAGAAGAGCATCCGCCTGCGTACGATCGCTGCTACCGTAGCAAACGGGCGGCTGGCACAAGGCATCGAGGGAAATGCAGACAGTGGGTGTCTCTGCTGGCAGCAATAAGATCTCCAATGTGACGTCACCGCGACGCTTCCATGTCGATCTTGCGGATGGAATTTTCCGGAGAGGAGATTGTCTCACTTGAAGCTGGGAGGCTGAACCACGTTTCTTTTATTTACGCCCAAAAAACGGATGGCTTCGCGTTCGGCTTCCCCGTCTTGCACCTTCTCCCGACGCAGGCTAATTTAGGCCGCATTAGTGCGCGGGCATTTCTCCGTAGCGAAAGCAGTACCCGGACTCTGCTAGGGCTGAATCTTCAAAATGCATGCGAAGCGCGAATAACGACGCAAGAAGGATAGGTGAGATTCGCAGCCCGAGTCTCACAGGGAATAAAACAAACAGACCTGGAGCGGTAGGTGCACAAGGGCCAAAGAGATGGTGTCTGTGATTGCTTGGGAGATGCACAACAAATTGACAAATGGCTTGGCGACGTCATAACCTAGAAATGTTTGCACTAGAAGCATACATTTCCGGTCATAGAGCGTTGTTTATTACAGCACCGTGAGTAAATGCGCGAGTATCGTTGGTATGAACCTATCTGACAGCTTCATAGGACTCACATGAAATCCAGACTACAGCAACCAATTTCTTACGGCCGACTGCCCTACAGCTTGTTCTGTAATTTTTGATTGATTTAACTTTCTGACTCACTGAAATGTTTCAGTGGATTGGTGTTTTCATAAAGCGTTGGAAACCACACCTCTGTGATTATGTGTGAAAGTAATTATAAGCACAATTGGAGCTTCCAAACCATATACGCTTTGTTAGGTTAAGTTGGAGAGCGATATCGAAGTCGATATCATTTCTTCTTAGTGTATTTTCCTTCTTCTATCTGTTAGTGCGAATGAAATCAGTGGTCAACTGCCCTGTTTAGGCAAAATGTTTAGAATTGACTTTTGGCAGCCCTGACATTAGGCATAACGAATTGCAAGTTAACTTCCAACTCTGTGCATAACACGCTTTCGGTGCAGTTTTGTGACGCTATCTTCAAAAGATAATGTCAGGACGAGCATCAGGTGGCCGCATAACCGCGTCACCTAGCACCCATCTGGAACGATCAACTTTTCCGCAACACTGGCGCTGTTGGAAAGGCTTCATTCTGCCACCAGAAAATCTAGGGCAGCTACGCTATGGCAAATTATTTCAAGCGAAGATTTCAGTGGCTGACTTCCGCTGCCGTTGGTATCGGTGTACGCCCAGTCAACTTGCGGCTCGAACAACTTTATTCACATTTTTTAGTGGCGATGATGATGATTATGCTCTTACAGTGTTTGGCGTATTTACTGGATGGATTGGCCATGGATAAAGCGTTGCCTGCGCCCCTGTGGAAGCTTAGAGATAGATTGTTAGAGCCCGCCGCTCACAGCTGGTGCTGGCGCGCGCGCAGAAGTGGCCTGTTAGATTACGCCCACAACGGGATCCAATCAGCCATGGTCCTCGCTCCATGCCGCATCCAAGGCTCTCGTCAGGCAGCTTAACTTCTAGCGCGGCATGTGTGCGTCATGGTGTCAAAATCGATAATAAAGCAGTGAATAGCTGAAGAAACTTCACCACAAAGGTCTGCTTCCGTTAGGGCAGACTTCGCTACATCGCTACAGCATGCCATATAGCAAATAAGTTCATCGGCACTAGTTGCTCCGAAAACGTAGCGTTTATCAGCAAAACTAAATAAGTCAGGCAAGGTATGTGAGCTAGAGAAATAGCCTTGCTGCTCAAGAGCGTCCTGCACCGCATCGAGTGAAGCCACGCCTCCCATGACCTCAGCGGCTACTTGTGGCGCGCCAAACTGGCACCACACCTTAAGAAGGTGCCTACAGACGTCAAAAGCTGCCCGCCGGTTGAGCACACTCTGCGGATTTGATATCCTTTTCTCGTCTTATAGCTGTAAACACCGGTCTTTTAGCACACCTAATAACGAGCAGGTGAGCGTACCGATAGACTTAGATGATCAGTAGAAAATATTTCCAAGCTTTGTTTTCTGCATAACACTACGCGTGAAGCAGCAATAACTATTCAGGATGGACACTCTAAGCCACAGGAAAAGACCGATCCAGCCGGTTTGCCGACTTAAGCCACACTTATCCCACCTAGTGACCTTCAGCCATACAGAGGTCATTACTGCCCAAGGTAAATAGCTGTGACTAAGCAGGTACTGCAAGGCGGAATCAGTGAGAGGAACAATGCAAGTGAACATACAAAGGCCACAGTTCCACAGACAGACATTGGTGGTGACGGTCACGACGAAGGGAACGGGTTTTGACACAGGGAGCTTTAAGCACATATGGAGTCAACGCTCAACACGTGATCGGTTACAGCCTACGGGTATTCTTTCCCACAACTATGCCGCTTACGCCTAAAAAGCGACCATAGGCGGAGTGACTCGGCGCCATGCAGTTACTGTAAGGCGCGGCGACGCTTCTTGTGTCTGGCTGTGCAGGAAAGCAAGCTTCGAATAATATTAACACGGAGACATGTGAGGAGTAGTCCTTCACGAATGGTTTTGCCAATTGTTGGTGCAAGAAAAGGAGCCGGACAGATTGTGCTGGTTCCCGTTATTTGTTTCGGAGGAATTGTAAAATGAGAACCCATGACCCCAAAAGAGTGGCAGGTATTTGGAGGACACAGCTGTGTCGTAGCAACAGCTCGCAACAAAGTTATCGCTCCTTTTGGAGAATAAATGGCGACATTAAATGCTATTTCAAATCTGAGCGGTTTCGCAAATGGTACTTTTTCGTGCCCGCAGATAAAAATATCAAGATATTACCGAGCGCGTGCGCGGGAGCATGCGCACGTGAGCTTGGGCGTCGCGGCGACTGCTTGGCAGTTAATAAAACGAAGAAAATGTCTAGCGCTTGTGTGTGCGTGCCTCGCAAGTATCGCCCAGCGTCCCATGTGCACGTTGGTTGAGCCAACATACCCACTTAGGGAGATTGGGCAAGATTGCGGCGATCGCCCGGCATTTATAAACAAGAAAATGCCAAGTGGTTTCGCGTGCGTGCCCCGCGACAATGGCTCAGCGTCTCCCGGTGCACTTTTGTCAAGCTGAGAATGCCCACTTAGGGAGGTTGCCCCAGATTGGCCACAAAAACTACAGCGTTCACCGTACGCCGGAACCGTCGTAAGAATTGCTCGGAACGAGCAAGAGACATCATTGCAAATGCCCCTCCAAAGTTCTGTACACTGATTATCACTTCAAAAAAATGAAATAAGCTCAAACTTATAGAAACAATGATGGACTAAAGGTTGTTGAGGTAGTGAAAGAAGAAGCACATCGGCTGCAACCGTGGGATTAAATCTTCGTGATGGTCGTGAAGGTTGCGTACAGCTTCGTTACCTTCAAATGTTACGCGTTAGTGTGAGCTTCGTTCCTTTTTTTGCATAAACAGGTAAAAACTGTTTTCAAAGACTGAAAATGCTGTTACTACTTTTGATAATAATAAGTGGTCAGAGTAGCGCTCCAGAGGAACGCACTCAAAGACTAACTAAATATCTTGGTGCCAAATATTTACGCAGGTCATGCTCTGTGCTCTTAGCACTGGGTCATTCTCCCCGCTCGCGTATGTGTCGCCTATAGAAACGTCAGGAATTGGAAGAAGAAAATGTTGAGGGGACAGCGCGGCAGTTCTTGTTGCTCATTCTGACAGTCAGTTTGAGTATTGTCTCTAGGCCTTCCTGGTCAAGTAAACACGTTTTCCTTCCCTTTTACCCGTTACAACATGCCCAAATATGAATACGAATAATATTAGCGAAGATGCTCTCAAAGGAATACAACAACTTGATACGAGTAGCTTGTGCAGTGTTCGGAAACCCATTCAAAAGACCGCGCATGCAGCGTCCTTCGTTCCTTCCGCGGAACTCACTAGCTGCTTTTCCCATCCGGGGTTTACCTGAGCACAGTGCCATCTTTTGAGTACACGAAGAATTTCCGGAAATCTTTATAAATGAACTAAACGCGCCTTGTCGAAGGAGTGGAATAGACGTTCCCGATGGTTCGGGAAGTTTTTCCGGGTAAGTACACGCGTGCATCGCTGCAGGTTTTCGTTTCATTTTTGCCGGGCAGCGAAAAAGCGCCCAAAAGGGAGCGGTTCTGGCCGAGGTGCCTTAATGCCCGTGGCGCGTGCCCACCCCTTGCTTTTAGGCAGACGGGGAAACTGTATATATAAGAGGCCGTAGAGCAGCTCATTGTGAGTGGGGTCTGCCTTTTTGCCCGGCGATCTGTTCTCGTTAGCAAGCCCGAGAGAGGACCCGTCGGCTCTTCTTTCTGCTGCAACAGCTTTTCCCGACAGCCTGCCTTTACAAAGAAGGTATCCCGTGCGCTGTGCTTCACGGATAGCGATTCGGTCCTGGCTCGAATACTGTTGCTTAGCAACGTCATACCTTCCGCGGCAGAATAAGAACATCCGCATCTGGTCCTATACACTGTGGTCCTCGGGACACCGAACTAGCACTGCACCAGTGACGCGCTTGGTTGTTCGACGAGCCAACTCCTCTTTCGTTGGAGGCCTGGGGTGGAAAGCACTTGATGCGGAGGAATCACGGGGCGTGGGGAAACCATGGTGGAAACACAGTCAATAGCTTGCGGCAACGAAGGTGAGCGAATAAATTTAGGCCCCTCCTTTGCCCACACGGTAAAATGGAGAAGGCTGTTGCGGCTCGGGCTTAGAATAGCCTTGCATGGAAGACAGCGCTCCTCCGCGAATCGAAATAACACAGATCTCTTCTTTATTTTTTGAATTTACACAATTTCAAGAGAACTGTGTCCTCGCGCGTAATATGTCGTTACGACATAGCATCGTGCCGTTGTCAACAACTGATCATGAAATGCTTACCGCAGAGTTGATGCTTATGTCTTGGTGCAGGGAATACGGTTCAAGCTGATTAGCGTTTTTACGTGTGGAAATCGTACCAAAGTCCAGGAGGGCGCATGCCCCACAATTGCTGTTTTAGTTTAGGAAAGTATCACATATCCACAGAATAGTACCTGGCGTGTGTGCGGTATTTGGCAACGTTTCGAAGCAGTAACGTATGCGGATTTAGCGAGTTCTATTGTGGTTCAAGGAGCAAAGCCTTCTCTTACTTTTATTGTTTCAATTACAAGTATTATTTCCAATTATGTTTGTCACAAACACACACACACACACACATATATATATATATATATATATATATATTTAAATAGTAGATAATAAATGTTTAAATGCTCCATATGTGTAATTAAACGTCTGCAACCACATTCATAATTGTATAATTGTGCATCTACGAGTACTTAGCTAATCTCTTCAGATATACTGGAGCAGATCGGTTATGCACACGCACGCACGCACACGCGCACGCAACCACACCCACACACTCACACGCACACACACAGCCATAGTGCTATAATGAAAAAGACGCAAGACAGCACTTCGGTTTAGCTTTAGCGCTCGTCTGCAAAACGTATCTAGCGGAGGAAGAGCGACGACCGCTTAAAGAACATATTAAGCCGCGTTCTACGCGCGCTCGTTTTGGAACGTGCGTTCCACCTAATGCGGCTACTTAAGAAAAGCCTCTGTCGCTGCGCCGAAAAAATTATTCAACTGCTCGACTACACTTTGAAAGCAGAAGAAGGGAAGCCGGCCCCGCGATGAAACATAAGGGCCCTTATTTTTTTCCGGGCGAACTTCGTACGTTCCAGTAGAATACCCCAAAAAATATCTTGTCTTGTTTTTCTTTTCTTCTCTCACGCACCGCCACCGTTTTCCCGCATCTCCAAACTGAACGTCAGGCCCCATGCCGTACACAACCGGCTCAGTTGTGTGAGTCCTGGTTTACAGCCTCTGCAAACATGAACGCGATGTCAGCGCAACAACCGACAGAGGCGCTTACCCTTCCGTCGTTCAGCACGCTGCCGAATGTCCTCGTATGCATGTAAGCGGAAATGTCAAGGTCCGGAAGATGGAAAGGCAAAAACATCACGGCTACATAGGTTTCTACACTTTTTAACAGCGCCATGGCTGGCATTCGCAGTAAAGGAGGAACCATAGTAAGGAAGTTTACGAGGAGCAGTGTGAATGCAGCGCAGAGTAGTTTAAGAAAAAATATGTCTGAAAAATTGTAGAACCGGCAAAACTCGCACATTCGAGCAGCTCTACCTAATCTTTTTGCTTGCTTGAAGATCGAGGCCGCGGCCAATAGTGGTATGCATTTATGCAAGTACTCAGGTTGGCTTCGAGGTCAATTTGAAGGGGCGCCCTAGGAAGCGGAGGTGGTGGACTCGGTTGGGGAAAAAGGAAGCTCCAGAGGATAGCCTGTGTGCAGGAGCGGCTCTAGGGAAGACGAAAAGCGATTGCCGGCAGACGGCAGCGCACCTTCAAAATTCAAGAAGGGTACCGTTGCTCTTGCGGCCGACGCTTCCAAGGGCCGTAAAGAACCTGCTCGGGCCGCTGCGACTGAGATAACACGCCGTGCCAGAAAACACAGTGAAAAGAGCGGGTAATGGCTCCTGCTGCTGAGACGCGCGTGACAGCGCCCGGGAGGGCAGTGCATGGAGGCATAAATCATCAATGCCGACCTTTGTTCCTAAAATAATGCGGTTTCACACTTTGGATGGTCGCTACCCCATTGTACATGTCAGGGTTCCGAACATGGGAGTTTTATCACTTCCTCCCTGTTGTCTGTTTTCTAGCTAAAAGTAAAAACAAGGACTCTGCTACCTTTGTCTTGTTTTTTTTTGTCTTTTATTGATTTGTTGTTGGTATAGAATTCTGCTTTCGTAGTTTCTTACATACTAACCTTTTTTTTCTGTTTTTCAGGTGTCTCATTCTTTCCAATATTGTAAACCTTCTTGCCTTGAGAAGTATATGACGCATCGGTTGACCCAAGTGAATGAAAGGCTTTTTACCAGTAATACAAAAAATTCTTTTTCGTTGGGAAAATATTTGTGTGGTGGCTTTTTAATACAGTGCGTTGATTTATGCTTGAGCGCCGTCCACTGAGGCCGTCGCGACCATCGCGGCTGCCAGTTAATTACGTAAACCGGTTGGCTTTGTAGAGGTTAGCAATACAAAAGATACAAATTGCGCTTTAGCAAATAAACAATGAAGTGGCATGGGCCCCTTTTATTCGTCTGTCACTTTCACCGAAATAAAACCCCCAGCAGTAAACGAGTGCGTATAGAGATATCCTGAAACAGGAGAGTATGGATGCAACGATAGATCAGATGTAGTCGAATCATCGTACGGTAAGCACACGAAGGTGTATACTTTATCCGCTTCTATTGCAGGCGACCATTTAAAACTCGCAACCATGTGGAACTAAAACAGCGCTAGAGAATATATCGAAACCGTGCAACAATGGTAATCCCCTTTTTATTAGCAATTTAAATGCTATCTTTGACCTTTCCTATACGTTGCAGTTTCCAGCTGTGAGTGTTCCGAAGGGCGGCCGAAACGGTAGGTTTCTGGAACAAATTGTTGATCCAGAAGCACAAGGTATATAATACACTAAAATTATCTACCGTGTTCAAACGAATACAGGCGAGGGTAACGCTTATCTTGTGACCAATCTAATGAGGCGACAGTGAGGATGAATGTTATGAAGATGGATTTGTTCTTAGTGTACCATTCTCTCGTTCTTACTTTACCATTCTCTACCGAGGAACGTTGACGTAGGTGCTCGTCCTCGTGCAATGTTATTATATTGGAGAAAAATAAAATGACTTTAAATGTTGAGCCCTGAAGTTCTCAAGATGGAGTGGGTGCATACCTTGTTGCCGACGTTGAGGTAATGGCGTTGAGCTAACTTCAAGGCCCTAAGGCGGAAATGAAATCCTGTGAACTGCAATATTCTTGCATAAAGGATGTTCAAGAACAGTGGGAACGGCCCTTGGAACTACGAGGAAAGTGCCTTGACGGGTTATATTCTGAGCCTGCAGTGTACAATACGATGCATACAATTAAGTACAAAACTTGGCCCTAAAAATTTGAAAATAAAACAGCTAAGTTGCACAAGCACAAGTTTATAATGAAAAAGTCAACCGCGTGAGGTAGCATTAAGCTGCATCAAACCCGAAACGACAGTCGAGATGAATCGCCAATATGGATTACACCTAGTCCACGTAACTTTGTTATAGAAAAGAGGCCTTGTTTGCGCTCAGCATCCAGGACTGCCACCGTGGTTAAAGAATGCGGAAATGACTACGGGAACATGCTGAGTGGATGGTGTTGGGTGTTGACTACAAAAAGACGACCCAATTTGCTTTCAGCGATTAAATAAAATGTGTAGTGTGTGTCTTAAAACGCGATCATCGGCATCATGGGTCTCCTTTGTTCTAACACTTGCATGTTTTGCCAGGTAATTGCAATAATAACACCAGATAGATAACCGCCCTCTAAATGGTATAGCAAGCATGCCTTATGAAATCAAGCCTGCGAGGGTACAGGCCCCTGCCATCTGTCGGCACTGCGTAGCCATTCTCCAAATCTCCTGAACAAGATTGAAAGTATTTTTTTAGGAAAATTGAGCTGCATGAACCTTTCATCATTGCTTGTCTTTTAATCTATGCACGAACGTGACCCCGCACGTCAGTTTTTTTAAGTATGTAGGCAGGTCATTTCTCTTGTAACGTGAACAAGGATTCTAAAAAGGGCTGGAAGTTCGTGAACAAATGGTAAAAGGCATAGTGACAAAATTAATAAATAGCGCTGGAGAACCATACCGAGAAAGACGAGTTTGTTTGGTCGGCTAGAAAAATAAAATAGCAGAGTGTTACACCTGATTTCAGAAGGGTGAAACTTCTGGAAAGTTGTATCTCCACGTCTTTTGTGTAGTTTCACATACTCTGGCACGTACGCTGCAGCAAAAGTCTTGGTTATTGAGCATAATTTCAGTTGGTTATACCCCACACAGAAAACGCTAACTGCGACGAAAATTCTGAGTACTGAAGCCGTAGAATTAAACGGCAGGGAGTAAGTAATTTTATCAATTATGTGAGCCAAGGCAGCAGGAATGACGTGAGAGATACACTGTTACTGACAGGTGACGTGACAATTGTACTGGCAGATAATACTCATAATCTGCAAGTTAGTTATTTCTCTCAATATGGAGGTTTTTTATAGTACTGATATAACGCACTGTTTCCTTAACATGTTTAGCACTGACGGCTATGAATTCTTCACAGGCAGAAATTACAGACCAGGAGCATTGCCGTTTTTTTTTTGCTTACCAAAGCCAGAAAAAGATAACCAAAGAAGGTGTGTTATAAGAAAAGCAGGAAGTACACGGGAAAGCGGAGAGTTGAAAAAGCACAGAAGATTAGTGTTGATCCAGCCGCATTATCCCCCTTGCGTGTCCCGCGCTGTCGCCTTCGTAATTTCGATTAATCAACGCACTTCCGACGACCGCACGAAGCGTGTGCATTTCTGCGTTACATGTCCGCATAAACACAGATAAATGTCTGGAAAACCTCCGAATGCTTATCTAAACTGCATAACTGGTGCTTTGGTGATAACGGATGATTTATTCTTCGAAGAAAGTGTTTAGCAAGAGGTCGGCTTGATTACAGTGGTTTGGGAAGCACAATTTGAACTACCGAAAAAAGCGGTTAGCAAGGATGCGCGGTTCAGGATATTCGGGTCCTGAGTTATAAAATTATATTTTAACAATGTATTTGATAATAATTTTGGTTAGGACTCTCAAGCCATATCCTTTGTTGTGCTTAGTGCTGTGCAATGCATCAGGTAGCAACTTTTGGGCCAGCAGTATTACTGGGAAGCGTGTGAAAGGTTGTGGTGTTACGCACCTGCATGCGCGTTCTTCAATGAATAAGGGATTAGTGAGAACGTTCCGCGGATGAAGATTTGCTGTTTATATACAAAATAAACTGCCGTATTTTTTCACTGGCACATCGCAGTATCTTTGCCGATTTTTTGGGTGTGGTGCGTATTTCCTGGGCTGCTTTTATGCACCATCTCACGAGGGCATTGGTTTTAACAGATGTACCATGTGACACCCAAGCAAAGCAAATAGTGTATATAAAGAAACTCAAGGTACGCGAAGGACAACCTAGGAAGACGTATGAGGCGTTAACACAAAAGTAATACTGTCTACTTGAACCCCCTTTGGAGCCTCGAGAATCGAGTTATGTCACTGGGTTGTGCTCCGGGATGTTTGTGGTTGTACAGCAAGGCATGACCCCCTCTTCGCTTTTAATGCGCTTTTAAGCGGCGACGGTGTATGGCCTTTAGACTGTATTGTACTACGGAACGTACTCGTGTGGCCCGTGCACCAGGCGTTGCTACCAGCGCTCGCTATTTTACGTTATAATTATACGAAGCGTGCGCTTTCGAATCGCATTGACGCCAATGCGTATGCCCATATCCTTGCCTTGCAGGATGCAGAGCACGTGCTGTAAAACGTGTCGCAGCAAATGCACACGACGAGGCATTGCCTGGCCTTGGCGATCTTCTTTATGCGTTAATAAAGCGAATCCCGCAGTATAGAATGCATCACAGCCAAAAGCGTGGTATGGCTGCACTGCCCTTGTTTTTGTGACGCGCTATGCAATGCTTCGGAGTCGCTTGATTTCAGGAAGCGTCTCGATGCTACAGATAGTGGCCTGCGGTTTTTCAGCTCGTAAAGCAATTTCTGCTTGACAAGAATGTACAATGTCTGCAGAAAAAGTCCGAGTATGTTGAAGCGATGCAACTGGTTTATTGTAGCGCTACGTATATCAATAAGATAATGAGTAACTGGAGAATTAACAAATTATAAGAAATATTCACTGTGCTCGGTAATTTCAGTCGCATTAGTTAACGACTTAAACTAGAAGAATGGGCCTCTTTATATGCCCTCTTTAGACTCAAATAAATAACAGTACGTGAGAAGTGGCACCGTCCAAATAAATACATGAGAATATGTATATTTATTCCCTGGTAAATCAGCCTTACAATAAATCAATAATCTTTCAAACTTGTCTCATCATTATGCTCTGCGACGAAAAGACATTTCAATTAATTATTTGGGAACAGTTTTCAACGAAGTTGACTTCGCGCACCTATGCCACCAGGTACACCTTGTGTCTTTAGTCGACCGCATGAGTAACCTAACTGCAAATATTTTCTCCCTAATGTAGTCTGGGTAGTTTCTCCTCATACCCTACAACTACATTATGTTTCGTCAACAGTGCGCCTGAGTCATTATTCACAAATCTAAGATATGCTGGATGACAAAGGGGCCACCACTTGCCGCATTTCATTTTTCTTTCTGACTGGACATCGACAAGTTGTCTAAAGAGATTGAAGCCTCCTGTTTCCAAAATTCATGAGCATATGATAAAATTCGTACACAAGTGCAACAATGATTTGTAACGTTGAAGGAAATAATTCCAGTTAGGATATACCTGATAGGATAAGATATACGTAGGAACGAGCCCTTAAATGTATAGAAGGGATAGTCAAACCATTATTTAGAACGGAAGAAGTGGGAACTACAAAGAGACATACATTCTTTATGTGACAGGGTTCCGAGAATTCGTAAAGGCACTACAATGAGCACTACATGAAGATGAAAGGGGTTCATCTTAATAGGCGCTGTCACTCTGTTTAATGTTACAGCATGCAGCGTGAACAAGAAGCACATTGCTAGGAGTGGACAACGCAATTATGGAGCCTTGATTTCCAAAGAGTTCTTATCATCTGTCCTTGTTACAGCATTTGCCAGGTGGCACAAAAGAAACCAGGAGTGCTATTCCTGAAGGTCCGAGTTTGAGCGAAACTCTGGCAACGCCGAGCTATGGCAACGCCGCGTAACCTCAATGGTACTATTTCAAAGTCGGAGTAAAACGCTTAAAAATGCGATACGTACCATTTGGTAAAAATTAGGGTGACGCAACCAGCCATGGCAGCACACGCTAAGAAGGCGGGGCTTGGGCGTTACAGAATGTTCCCAAACGTAGCTATCTTTGAAAAGTTTTAGTATGAGAGGCAACACATGCAATTCCTCAATTAGAACTACTGAGAAGACTGCGTTTATATCAAAATATGTACAAAGAATGCATCCCAAATACCAAGCACCAAAATTAAAAATATACCGCAGGACTGCATCGAAAATATTTATATTCTGCATTCGTATGTAGTTTCATCGAAGGCGTCGCACAAGATTTGCTAGGCAGCTTACTGCACAAAGCCACCGCATGTACCGATCGATAGAAAAAATGGGTGGTATAATCCTCGCACGTTCCAGCGAAGAGGTTCGTGCGGCCCACGAAGCAAGCACCAAGGCCACCTTGAACAATACACCACACTCACCAGCACCCGTGATTGTAGCGACTTCAATCTCTGCATTGAAAATCAGCGCCGAGTTTCAAACGAGATCCCTTTCTCACTGAAACACACCCAACCCGTTCATGGGCGGGGCATAGCCTCTGAAGCGCCACCTAACGATGGCGGCCACTGCGTGCATGGATTAGCGTCGCACCCACGGTCACTTTCCTTCGCGTTGCGCTAACGCTAACAAGAAACTGTTAGAACGGTGGTTTGGGTTAGTTAGTGCATACTAACTGAAATTCAAAACAGCGCAAAAAGACGGGACAAGAAACGACGACACATGGCGCTGAATAGCAACAGGTTGGTTTATTCCGCGGCTTGCGAAATATCATGAAGGAAGGAAGGCGAGAGGGAAACATGATAATGTAAGTACATCAAACAATACACACAAAACACAAGACCTATACTCGTGCATTGACCAAAAAAAAGCAATGCTGATACAACGCAGCGATCTAACACGTGGTCAAAGGCACGAGCAGGAAAGGCAATCCTGGAGTGTGCAGCTTAGATTTTTTATAGAGTCCACATAGCAGATTTGCTTTACTCGTAATTCAACAGAAGGCTTACTAACCCAATCGCCACCTTCCTTGTGAAAGATGTATGATTCGTAGATTTCAGGCTCACGCTGACCCTTACATGTTCGTTAAACGAGCATATTGTAGAATCTGGGCGAGCACATGTGGTTGTGTCAATATGTGGCAATGATTGCGGCGACTGCCTGTTTCTAGTGTGTTTGCATGCTCTAGGAGACGATCGTTTAAACCGCGCATGGTCTGACCAATATAAAACTTCCCACAGGACTGCGGAACTTCATACACAACCCAGCACATACAATCTACATAAGGCTCTATGTGGCCTTTCACGCAAAAGGTGCCCTTTGACTCCTTTGTGCTCACTCGCCTGCAAAAGCTACCCAGTTGTGTTTGGTGCAGAAAACACTACTCCTACCCCTTCGCGTCCCCTTTACTTTTTCAACGTGTGCTTAACACAATGAACATAGGGGACGACGTCGATTTTCGCTGGCCTGTTTTTCATCAACCCAGCTTCGCTGCGCTTGTGAATTCACCTTAGCAACACCTCAGCTAAGTCACGTAGCAAGGCAGCTGAGAAGCGTGCCGACAAAAGCCTCATAACATGCCAATCAAAACTGGCATCTGCTTCATGCGGGCAACACCTCTTAATTAAGGGAGCACCTTAAAGTGGCTAAAGCAATGCACCGCTTCACGATTTTGGAATGGGCAGACGAGAACGAAAGCAGACTTTTCCTCGAGCGGGGCGCACACCCACAACAAACACGGCTTGCCTCAAATGCAGGAAGAGGTCCAAAACCCGCAGCTATTGTCTGAAGGAAGTTCCCTTGTAAGCGTTAGGCCAGCTAGGGTGTTCTGGAAGATGTCCATGATGCGCTGTACATGCTCGTTCAACTACGCAGTCACACTCGAAAAGCACTAAAAAGTCATCTACGTAGCAAAAAACCCGCACGGTTTTGGAGGCACGAAGCATAACCTCCAGTTGCCAGCTCTATCGGGACAGCAGGAGGTCGCTCAGCATAGGAGCCAAGCACGACTCTTTGCATAAACCTTTCCTTTGAATGAAGAGCTAACTGTTGAACTCCAGAAGAGAACATCGAGGTATAGGCCCAATAGGTCCAAGAAGGTGTTGACGTCCACACCACTGGCATTATGGAAGCAGACGGCTCCATGGTGCTCTATTCCCTCAGATACGACCTCCATGATCTCGGTGCGCCGCAAGGAATAGTAGAGATCCTTAATGTGCAAGGACAATCCATGTACATGAGAGGGGTATTGCCTTTCTAGGTAGTCAGATATCTCCGCAGGGCTACTGACCAGGAAAAGGTCGTTGTTTCAGCTGATAACGACCTCTGCAGAAACTTGCCCAAAACGCGTTGCCAAGAACCCATTTCGGACACGATGACGCGGAACGGCGTGCCTTCCTTGTGCGTCTTGGCAGTAAAAGAGGCTTGTAGGCTCAGCCCATCAGCCTTCCTTACCAAGGTTGCAAAAATGCTCAGAGCTTCACATCCACATATGAGCTTGAGGTTCCCAAATAGGGTCTTTATACGACACTGGATCAATCCCAGAGTGAGCCTCGTGAAGCTATCTTAACAAACTGTGCTTCAGGAACTGAAAAGCCTTTCAGAATTTGTCCCTGGAGGCAGCCAATTGTCCACAAAAACATACCAATGGGGACATTGCAAAAGAATGAATGCGCGGGAGAAAGTACGAGTTGTGTATCAGCCATTCGGCCAGCCGTTGCGAGAAGAGGTTGCCTCGTGTGTTTGGTGGACAAATCAAATTAGTGCAGTCAGCGTGATATCAAGTGCTGTCGAAGATTCCTGCAGGCCACCAACTACTGAGTCAGCTGGAGGAAAAGAAGACAGGGAAATGAGAGAAAACATTCCAGAGCTATCGAACAAAGAAGCGAAGCATCCAACTCGAGAAACAGTTTCCCATTTAAGCACATTTACGTAGCTTATCGATGTCACTCTGATTGCATTACGGGCAGCGCTTTTGCACGGCTAGCTGGATTACTTGGTTCGACTTTCACCTGATGCGTGCTTCACTACGACTCCACAGCATTTGTTCCTCCTTGTACTTGACTGAAATGGAAGAGGTTTTGTTTGCCACTCCTGCCTTTTTAATTTCGATAGTGCGCTTCGTGTCTTGTGCAAGTGCCGACTCGCCAAACACTTATCTCAGAACAACCTAACCCTCTCAAAAATAACGAAACAACCGCGAAAGTTTTGCTTTCTCGCACTCACATTTTACGAAATTTTGTACGAGAAGTAGTTGTTTTCGCAAACAACTGGATTGCAGATCTGCTCAGAAAAGTGTATTTATTCTAATATGCAATACGAATGCTGTGAAAGAGACAGTCTCCAGTTAAAACAAAAAAAAATTGTCACGTACAATTTACTTTAAAAAAATTTCTACGGGTTCACGCGCAACATTTCTCGTTAAAAATTCTACTAATATAGAAAACTGGCGTGGAAATTGGTTGCAGCGAGGTAGTGGGGTACCAAATAATTTTACAATGTCAAATGCACTTTATAGCTCGGCCACATGCACGTGCAGCCCACAGTACTAACATGCCCGGCAATTTCCCCGTTTACCTATTTAAACTAAAACTAGTTGGCATCACAGGGCCTTTGGACCCGGTTCGTTTAAAGGTTGTTGAGCGATGCTAAAGAGCATCTGTCATTATGTTTCCCTTGGCTGTCTCTGCAAGTTTGCCTGAATCCTGCCGTAGATAGAAACACTAAAAGCATTTTGTTCATTACTACGCTAGTTTATTTTACTAACTTTTGTCGCCGAAAATAAATGTCACTACGGGTCATGTGGCTTTCCCCTCTATCTGTAACAACTTTCTCCGGCAGGTGCTTCTTCGAACGCCGACCGACGTTCGCACCTCCGCTGAGCTCCTGGGGTTCTTTCCTTTTACAACTATCACGGCACCTCTCAGCAGCTGTACAAGCACGACTACCAAAGCAGGAGCACGCAGAGTCCCTCAACTCTAAGTTTCCACCTCCGGTGAGCCCCCGTTTTAGATGCGAAGCAGCTTATAGGTGGCGCCTGTTCTCTCCGCCGTTGTGTGGGCACCGTTGTGCGGCGTCCACACCCCCACTGCGCATGCCTGGCCAGGCACCACTGATGATGATTGTGGCAGGATGCTCCTAGGGATTGGCCAACCAAAGAATCCGTCACGAGATAGCTTCGCGTTCAACCACCGTCGTTATCTTCCCGTAGGGGAACTCCGAGTACGAAACCCCCACTGCGCATGCCTGGCCAGGCACCGCTGATGAAGATTGTGGCAGGATGCCCCTAGAGATTGGCCAACCAAACAATTCATCGCGAGATAGCATCGCGTTCAACCACCGTCGTCATCTTCCCGTAGGGAACCCTGAGCGTCAACGCCAGGGTCAGCGCCGCCGAGAAGAGGGCACAACAAGAAGAACAAGAAGAAGAAGGAGCAGCACCTGCTCCTGCCATGATCGTCCACACGGAACACGAAGACGCGGACCTCATCCCGAGCCAACACTTGGTGCGCCTGATCAAACACGCGAGTCCGTGCGCGGCCGTGCGGAAGCGCCAGGACATCATGGACTGGGACGAATACTACAACTTGATGAGGATGACCAACGTGGAAACACATGAGCTTCTGCGCGAGATCATCCCCCGGCAGACGAGGCCGTCAGCACCTCCGTTACGGGTCTTCTTCACCGAACCGGCCGGTTGCGGTAAGACGTTCGTCCTCCGGCTTGCCATGGACCTCTACAACCAGTCCAGCAACACCGGCAACAACACCGCCTACAACGCGTTCGTCATTTGCGCGAGTGCCGGAAAGGTGGCTGTGGCACTGGGAGCAACCACGGTGCACGCGGCTTTCAAGCTCTCTCGGAAGATCACCGGCCCCAACAAGGAAGGAGGCCTCAGCACCAGCGAGTTGAACACCTTCCGCGTGGCCTTCCGCAACGGGAAATGCGTGATTACAGACGAGGTGAGCAATATGTCGGCGTACAACATAAACGCAGTCGGCTTGAGTTGACCTCATGGCTGCTTCGCATACTATTCAGGTTTTCCCTACGGGAAGATGGTGAAATTTTTTATGAACCTCACCTCAAAGATCGACCACGCCGGCACGGCCAGCTAGGTCTAACTGGCGCTTCGGGAAACCCGAGCGCCGTGGCAACGGTAACGTGCCCCTGCGTTTCTTATCCAGCCCTCCAAGAACAACCAGCCATGTCCTCCGAGACCGATTGCCGCTTGCAAACCGTATACCAGTCCCGTCGACGCAGCCAAGACCTCGCAACAATCGTAATCCGCACTTCGGGCATCCCACTTGCGAAGAGCAAACCCAATGAACTTATGCAAGCCCTTGCGGCCACCTCCCGCCTTACCTCAAGTGAAATTACCGACTCAGCTCTCCAGCCAAGACCACAGAAAAATTTGATCACCGTCAAAATCTTCCGCCCATCAGCTGAACAGAAGCTTCTAGCCTTTCGCTCCTTTCTCCTTGCCTCAAATGAAGTCCCTGTCACAACGTACGAAGTGTCTCCCACAGACTCCTGCCGGGGTGTCATTCACGGGGTCCCACCTGCAACCGTCCCACACGAACTACTACCCCATCTCTTCTTCACTGGGGCTCCAATCATTGGGGCTGGCATTGTGGGTAGCATGGAGACAGCCCTCATCAATTTCGAAGGATCCTTCGTCCCCCGCTACGTCCTGTACTATCAGGCCGAATACCTATGCCACCCAGAACGCCAGAAAGCTCAATTCTGCCAACGGTGCCATCAGATAGGCCACCGCAAGAATGTGTGCTCTCTGCCCCCTTCTACTGAGCTATGCCACACTTGCTCCCAAGACCTCAGCAAGCTTCCGCCCGGCCAGGAGAATGACTGCTACGTCACCTGCCACAACTGCAAAGGCTCTCATCCCAGCACCTGGGCAGAGTGCCCCGAGAAACTTAAAGCCGACGCCAGGGTCACCCAACAAGGCTAGTGCCACCGACTCGCTACCCGCAAAACCGACAACCAACCACCTCCTGCTTCGCAAGTACCGGACAACCACCATTCCATATACCGGTCTCGTCATCGCCATCCAAGCACTACGGTCACAATGTAACATCAACTACAAAATTTGAAGCACAACGAGACCAAGCCTACCGAACGCCCTAGACACAGCTCACTCACCAGCAGCACAGGCCCCGCCACATCAAGCAGTGAGCCAGCCACTCTCCCCCTCCCCTCCTCCCCTAGGCCTAAAGCCTGTCTCTACACCTATCACTGCATCAGCTTCATACCGCGATGCGCTTGTCCCAACTCTAGTTACAAATGCAACTAACCAACACGCTGTACCCATCCCCACCACCATCGAGGATCTCTTCTCTATATAAGCGCCAAATTTGATGCTCTCGAACGGCGAGTTCGCGCCTTAGAAGAGGCACTATGCCACACCTTCCGCAACCCTAACAAACGCGCCCGTTCCCTAACAGCTAGGCCCCGGCTTCGCAATGCAAGCTCCTCCCGCACAGCTCACAAATCATCGGGCTACAACACGAATCACGCAGGCGACCCTGAAGACCCACATTTCATTAATCTTGTCACTTTAATAGCGAAACACCTCACGTACACGGCACTTGACACCTCACAGTTTAACACACCCTTTTTTCACACTCATGGCATTATTGTAAAACCCGATATTCACTCATCTGTTACCCTCAGAGTTAGCAACGTATACCACAATCCTCGGAAACAAACCCCTCCTTTTAAATCCCTCTTAAATCGCTCTCGCGATCCTCACCAGGACTACCCATCATTGGCGACTTTCAACTGTCAGCACACTACGGGGGGCTACTCATCCATACTTCCCCAGGGTCGAAAGCTCGTAGACGCATTTCTCCAAGGCCGCTGCTCTCTCCTCAACGACACTTCCTATCCTACGCGTGTAGGATAGGAGCGTAGGATAGGAACTCTGTCGAGCGTGACCCTGACCTTGCATTTTACTACGGCACTCTCACACCCTATGGGAACACTTGCATGGAAACCTCGGGAGCGACCACGCATTCCTTTTTATCCCCTCACCTCTCATAAGTCAGACCCGCGATCACAAGCCCGCATTTCGCTCACTAATTGGACAAGGTTTCGCGACGAAGAAACTCCCACCCTGGACCCCAGAAATCCTGATGCTTGACTATCCTCCCATCATGAAAACTATAAAAAACACACCAAACTCATTGCCCCCACACTCGCAGCCCCCTACGTTGACCCACACTTTCTTCACATATGGGACGCTCGCCGAGCTCTCATGCGGCGCTGGCGCAGAAATAAATCTAACCGCCGTCTTCGCCGCCGAATAAACCTACCAACACAGGAGGCAGAGGCATATGCTAATCGATTGGCCAGCACGAGCTAGTGGACAATCTGCGATTCACTAAACTCCCATACGAGCACAAAGCTGCGCTTGGTCCCTCCTTAGAGCTCTCATTGAGCCAACACAACGCATGAATCCGATTGCGAAGCTCTTACGTATCACACAGGAGTCCCCTACCGATCTCGCCAGATCTATCTGCAGCTTACTGTTCCAGAATAGTCAAGATCACCCTACAAGCAGACTTCCCGAGCAGTCGTTTCCAGTGTCGCCCATGGACACCGCCTTCACTTGTGAGGAGCTACAACGAGCACTACACTCCGTGCACCGCAACACCAGCCCCGGCCCGGATAAAATCACATACAAGATCCTGAAAAATAATATCTCAGACTCTCAACAATCTCTTCTCACTCTTTTTAACCATGTCGGGGACACTGGCCCGATCTGCTCATCCTGGAAACATTCTGCCATCATTCTTATCCTAAAACACGGAAAACCTGCATTTAAAGACAATCTTAGAAACAATTCTCTTACCCCGTGCGTAGGCAAACTTCTCGAACGTATGGTGTTGACCCGCTTCGAATGGCACATGAAACACCACTGCCCCCTTCCTTTCACCCAAACCGCTTCCGTCACGGCACATTTCGACACTAGGAACACTGCTCCGCATCTCTCACGATCTTTATAAATTCCCGCGCTCCTCCCAACTTCGCGACCTCCTAGCCTTCGACATTCACAAAGCATTTGATACAGTTTTACACGAGGCGATCCTCGCTAATTTTGCTCGAACAAACGGCGGGAACCGAATGTACAACTATATCAAATCCTTTCTCTCAGACCGCACAACATCTTTAAGCATCCCGGTATCGTCGGCTCCATCTTTTCATCTAACCTCTGCCACCCCACAAGGCTCCATCCTGTCTCCAACCCTTTTCAACCTGGCACTAGGCGCACTGCCTCGCCTCCGAGACTCTATCCCCCGCCTCTCCTACTCCATCTATGCCGATGATATTTCACTCTGGTCATCCCATGGTAGCCCAGCCCAACTCGAAGAAACTCTTCAACAAGCATGTGTTGTAATAAACAACCATGTTCGCACCCTAAGTCTCTCTATCTGACCTTCTGGCCAATCATTCGGATGGCTCTTCTGTGCTGTCATCTGCGCGTGGGAGCCTCGACGGAGCATCCGCCACTTCGACATTTTTTCCGCGTCGATACTTCAGCACATACTTGTAAGCCGCAAGCGTCATCGCCCATCGTTGCATGCGGGCTGCTGCTATGCTGGGCACTGGTTTACCTTGCCCTAGAATGCCCAAGAGTGGCTGGTGGTCTGTGTACAGAGTGAACGACTTTCGGAATGAACGACATTCGGTATGCCACGCAAGGCTCTATCCATTAGAGCCTGAAAAATTGCGAGCGCACTGGCCACGCCATACGGAAGGCGCTGGAACTCGAACAGACCTAAGCTTGTGTTGATTGTCAAACATGGTCTGGATTCGGGATTGAGAGGCACTTGTTGATACGCAGACGACAAATCTAGAACGCAGAATACTTTGCCATTTGCAATGCTCGAGTACAAATCCTCTGTCTCGGCAGGGGTAATGATCGTTTTAACACGGGTTGATCGTTTATTTTGTAGTCCCCGCATATTCTGTAACTACCATCATTTTTCTGAATATTCACGATTGGAGTTTGCCCAATCACTGCGAGGCACTTGCTTTATGTGTGCCCTTTCTCTACCATGCTCCTTAGCTGCTTTTTCTGTGGCTCTCGTATTGCGAAAGGAAAGAGGTCTTGCACGGCAAAACACAGGTGTGCACCTGTCTGGAGAAGAACTTTCGCTTCAAACCCTCGTATCTCGCCTAGTTCACTCAAGAAATGAGAAGGAAATTTTTTTCAGGGGCTGGACCCTGTCTTTGCAAGTTATTTTTCCGATTCCTCGCCAGTCTAGCTTGAGCCTTTCTAGCCAATTGCTGCCCAGCAACACGGGAAGTCGTCTGCCTTCGTCTTTCACTACAACTGGCAATGTCACTTTCTGGTTGTTGTAGTGGACGGCTACTTCACGCTGTCCCTACAGCTGCAGCTGCTCTCCCGTATACGTGCGCAACGATACTTGAGACGCCGTGCACCTGACGCGCGGAAAAATCGCCTTGTACACGCTTTCTGGAAATATCGTCACAGCTGCGCCTGTGTCAGTCTGCATCTGCAGCGATCTGCCTTCAACCACCACGCTGACCTCGTAAAGGGGCATGCGTCATGTTGACAAAATGATATACTTCCTGTTCACTTTCTCCAAAACGTCTACTGCGTTAGTTCGTTTGCTTCGTCTAGGCTCATTTCGACACATTTTCTGCAAATGACCTAGCATGTCGCACCGGCGGCACCTAAACTCTTTGTACCAGCACTTGCAGAGTGGTTCTTGCCACATCGCTCGCATTGAATGTTCGGACGAGACTCACTACGCTGACTAGTAGTGTACGCAGCCCTCCCTTTTCTCCCTTTTCCGACTGTTCAGAGAATGTATGTTGCCATCCGTATCCTTCATTAATGCCGATTCTCGGGCTGCTAACTCTAGGCCCAAAGCAATTTTGCATGCATTATCGAACTTCAAGTTTTCCTCGGCGAATAGCGCACGCTGGGTGTCCTCATTTCTTACCCCTGCCACGAGCTCTGTCCCGCCAAAGTCTTCATTCAAAGAACTCGCTCGAAATCACATTGCCTGGCTAGGTGCTTTCAGTTCTACAATAAATCTTCGACACTTTCTTGTTCGTGATGAACACGCCTATTGAATGTGCACCGTTCAGCTATCACTGAACTCGAAGTACTGTAATGCCCCTGAGGCAACTGTTTCACCTCTGCAAATGTTTTCTTTGCAGGCGCGTCTGGCACAACCAAACGTTTTGAGCACTTCATATGCTTCTGCACCAATTGCAGTCAGAAACACGGGCAAAACTTTCTCCTGTTAACATCATTTGCAATTATGAAAAGTTTGAAGCGCTCACGGTACGAGTCAAAGTTCTGAGTTCTCGGATCAAACTCGTTTAACTTGCCCAAATGCGACATTTTGCAGATGCAAGGCACTCAAAAAGTCTGCGTTTGACGGCGTGGCTTACGAAGTTGCATCATGGCGGCGTTGGGGTGACAAGGGGCGTTTCTTGACGGTCCGTCGAAGAACCCGTTGCCGGAGTGCTGGCACAATCCCAAAGAAGGTGCAGCATTTCGTCCGTCGCTCCATCGGTTCGCAGTGCGTGGCTGCCTGCTCAATTGTTACTGGGACACTTCCTTCTTAGACTACGCGGGCCGTCGACCATCCTCGTCGCCACATGAGATAACTGCGACACCGGTAGTCATGACGAAGAATCAGCCTCTATTCTGCGCTGACCAACACATATATATATATGACCGGCGTGGCGTCACCGGCCGGAACAGATAACAGCCAGGCGGCTAAACACACAGGGAAACCAACAGCGTCCGGCGCTATCACCGCTCCTTGGCCGTCGCTATCACGTTACCACACTTATCACTACTCCGGTAGTTCCTACCCTACACTTCGAAATATACACTCTCAGATCAAGCAAAGGGTTCATCTCCTGCACCGCGTCACAAATCGCCAGATTGGTTTACGCGAACAACACCTCCCGCGTATTATAGATGTTTTTACCATGTCCCGCATACTGTACACAGTGCCATATCTACATCCCACGCCCAACCAACTAACCAAACTAGCAAGCAACTCTGCGTAAGCTCTACCGTATTGCCCTCGGCGTGCCCCACTACGCTCCATCTAACAATCTTATCGAGACCGGCACATATAACACTAAAGAAGAACGTATTCAGACACACAAACAAGCCCAACTTCAGCGCCTTCAGACATCTCACCAGGGTCGGGCACTCTTGCAGACGATGACCTGCCCTGCCTGCATCGCTTCCTCCAATTCCCACAACTCCCGCTCCTTGGGCAACGTTCCCACGTATCCGCATAGAACCACTACCTAAGAACATGATCCCCTCCAGGCATGCCACCCACCGCTTTCTACGCTGCAAAGCCCTCACCGAACGTGTCTCTTTCCTAGAAAAGCAGGGATCGACGGTATATTTTCCGAACGTCAGTCATTTCTCCTCCACGCAAACAGGAACCGCTGCCTTTTCACGCCACTCATCTCTGGTTTCCGCACAAACGCCTTTTTTCTGCCAGCCAGAGGCCACCTCCCTAGAAGAGCGCTCCATCACTCTTAGCATGCTGCTCTCACAACCTCCACCGAACACCCCACTTACATTTTACCAGATTCGCAATCCTCCATCCGAAATTATTTACACTATACCGTCAACCCCTTTTCTTCTAACCTACTGACTGACACGCTCAACAGACATCCTTCTCACCTCTTTGTACTGGTATGGGTACCTGGCCACGGTAACATGGACGGCAACACAAGAGAAAACGCGCTTTCCCGAGAACTATCCCCGGTTCCGTTACGCTTTGGCCAACTCATACCGCCCTCCTTCCAATCGTCGTCACGATCGCGCAACCCGTAAATTCACTTTACTCTCATATCGCCTCGCCCAGCAAGCCCACCCTTCTCAATACCCGCGCCTCACTCGCGCCCAAACCATTCTTCTCCGCCAGGCTCATACCCACTGCCTCCCATCTCATCACATTCTACATCGCATACGTTAGTGCTCCGGTCCCCCAACCGTGCCCTTCTTGTGGTGCGTACCCATCTATTCCACACGCCTACTCGGACTACCACCCCCCGGAGCTTCCCCCTCCCTCTCCGGCATCACCTCATGGGACTCTTGGCTGGCTCCCCCGCCCGAAACAGACGTTCGGGCCGACCAGGAGGCCCTCTGCCTTCATATCCAGAAGATCTCCAAGGACATTCTGGACTACTACCAGGACAGTGACGCCTCAGGATCCAATCATTCAGCTGACCTGGACATAGGTCGGTGACTGGGCAATAAATGTTCTCTCTCTCTCTCTCCTCCGGCACAATTAACGAGCAGCAATTTTAATTTATTACGGATTATGCGGAATTAGTTACCTCACATTGTTTTCAGCACTGTGTGCGGTGTACCAATCTGCCTTCTTAACTTTCCTGTCTTCCACCTTTGCGTGTGTCAAGCTCCCAAGCTTCTTGCTCTTCCCTTTGCACTTTTGTACCGTCTTTCTTCTGACGTTTATCTGCTACATTGACGACGAAAACCTTGAAACCGTTGAAAGGCGCTAATACGTGGGTTTAACTCTCACATCAGATTTACGCTGGAATACCCACACAGAGAATATATGCAAAAAACCACCTAAAGCCGTGAAGTCTAAAGCGGGAAACTCTCAAAATCAACTGTCTTGCTTACAATTTCTTGGCAACTCTAGTTAAACCAGGCATTTACATTACCAAATATGCTTGATATCCACACACAAAAACTACCTATTCAAAACTTGAACGAATACAGAAGGATTGCTGCCAGGTTTATATTTAATAAATATCGCCGTACCCATTCACCTGCCGAATTATGTCACTTAGCTGGTCTCTCGCCACTTAACCTTGGAGCTAAATGCGGAAGATCAGGAATTCCAGTTTGAAGTTATTTATAATCAAGTTGGAATAAGCACACATGATTACACTGGGTTTCGCATAAACATGCCAAAAATGCTGCGCCATATTATGTATATCCCCCCTCCACTCCCTCACAATAATTTCTTCAAGTCAAATTTCTTTGCTTGGGCAACAACCAAATGAAATTCATTACCTAGTTTTATTGTAATCTCAATGTCAAAAAGTGCATTTGTGGAATGTCTTAAATCCACAATTTTTTCATAAGAAGTCTCAACGAATGGTTTAACGTGTATGTATTCCTACATATGTGCCATGTCACTATAGTGTCTATGGCGGCATTGAGCAAATTTGTGAAATTATCCGTCATTCCGTTCACATGTTTATAATATTTCATTTTTTTAAGGGTTCGAATAAAGGCTTGTAACTCAGTTGCATCCATGCGGTCTTCTTTTGCGGGCTTACAATATGAATAAATGAAATCAACGCACACAATATTATAGACCGATGATGTAGTTTTCGGGGGGGGGGGAAACGTTCAACGTTCTTGACAACATCAGACACCAAAAACACACGATGCCAGCTGACGCACACCTGTATGTAACACCTAATAAATAAAATCATTGTGCCTAATGTGAAAAACAGACATCGAGCATCCAGAAACTTCATGAACATTCCCCCTTCCCGGAATTGAAAAGAATATATCCTTTATAATTGGTACTAAGCTGTTTTGTTCTTCAAGCACTTGTACACTTTACAGACAGATTTCCGAGGATAAAAACACTTCCCGTAGCCCCTTTTCCTTGCGTGTTTCCGGATGACTGCTTGTTCGGTAAAAATTTATCCTCTCGTCGGTTTTAATTTGCCGCTTATCGGAACGCCATCATCAATTAAGACTAGACAATTACTAGTCAAGGGTTGGGCGTTGCTCTACCGGCCTCACATTCACATAGCCTGAACTTTTGCTGCTAGTTATTGTCAACTCTGCGACTGCGCTTGCCTGTGGTGACTTCCGTAGGGGGAGTTTAATGCTAACTGTAGGTTTGTGTTGAAATTGCTCAAAACGCTTTAGCCCTTTATTACTTTCCCTGCTGAGCAAACAATGATTTTTTTCTTTTGAAAAAATTCTTGCGGCTGTTTATCTGTGTGCGTGTGCATGTTGTGCCATATTTTTATTAGTTTATTCTGAGTCGTATTGCACTTTTATAACGCACCACCCAACAAGGGCCAGGGCTGTTGGTGGGCACTTCCAAGAAGTAAAGAAATCAAACATTGCGCGCCTGGCGCAGTGCGTTTGAGTGTGTCGGTAACAATGACACTTATTTGCCTAAACCTGCAATTCTGAATTTTGCTCTTTCTCTAAAAATGTGGGCTAGGGGCGGTTGGTTGGAACAAGGGTTCGAGTATTATTTCAACAATAATAAAAAATAAAAAGTGCACAATACGATAATCGCTTTAGATACCAAATATAAGCTGCATATTATATTTTCGGATACCTTTTCGTGCATTTCAGCTGGTTTCAAGGTTACCCAGCTTTGCGAACCACCAAAAGATAGAAAAATCTGGAATACTGAAGTAAATGTTTAATGTTCGCAATTAAAACGGTGCTTAAAATCCACAGAAATTAAAGCGACATAATTAAAGAAACTGGGAGACCCAAGGGCTTATAGGAAAGCAGAAATTTAACTGCCGAGGGCGGACGTTGACCGCGAGCCACCGCAACGTGTTATTGACGTAACAAAGCTAATACAACAAATTTTGAGTATATCTTGTTACGAACATATCAGTTCGACAAAAGAGAACTTTTTAGTGCTTTAAATGTTTTGTTTCATACACACAAAATATATCCTACTTAACCGAAGCGATGAAAGGTCGAAGTGAAACAAAAATACTTGCGAAATGACCTCAACGACGTGTTTTCTGATGCAATGAAAGTAATAAGATTACGTTGAATACTCTCGGCCTAAAAGAATTTGATCTTAAGGAGAGCGTGACCTCGATCCCGGCTGTCTGTATTACAGCGACCCCTACGTCCGGGCAAGAAAAAAGAACTTTGCTGCAGATCTTAAACAAGTAGCAGCAACAATCAAAACCGATGCAAGGTACGAGCAAGGCATCCCTTAATGGAACAGAATCGGGATAAAATAGCGGCGTCTTAAGCTGGGGTGGTTGTTTTTGTTCGGTTTTAGGTGCGGAGTACTTTAGGACCGCACAATGTCCGTCCGCGTCCCTACGCATAGCATTTACAATCGCAAAAAATCCCACACGCACCGGCAGGATTCCAGCCTGTGTCTGGTAGACCAGACATAGTGTCAGTCGTCTTACCCACTGGGCTACCACCGTGAGTTAGTACCCCAGAGTCAAACGGCTTACTCCCTCGCCTGTAACGGTGCGGAGTACCTTAGGACCTCTTAATGTCCGTGCGCGTCCATCCGGACGCACACCACCATCAAGCGAAAATCAAGCGAAATTCTATTTGAGCCGTGAGTTGCAGTTTCATTTAGGGACTAATAAAGGTACAACTCACGGCTCAAATTGCAATGACGGTCGGAGCGCAAATCGGATGTCCCTCGGGGCACAACTTGGATGTCATTTCGAGTCCCTGTACTCCGCACCCCGGCCATCATCCACGGAGTGGAGATGCTGCCATTTTTTGTTGTTGAGATCAGGCTCACGCCGTAGTCGTCTATGCTCTGGGCATCTGCATCATTACTTCTGTTGCCAGAAAAACCCAGGAACGTGGAAAATTGCCTGCCGTGTCTTCGATACGCCACAGAAGCAAATAACGGAGTGCTGCCGCTAAGCAGACAACAACAAAGGGAAAATAATTGACGAGAAGATAACATATAAACAAAGGGCCGGTAAGAAGGATCCGATTCTTTTATTGTCCTGTAAGGGCGCTCTCGCGTTTTTCTCACCGCCTAAGCCCTAATTCGCGACGTTTGCCGTGGCTAGGCGGATCACTTGGATTTGATACTGCGTACGCACAGTAGCCTTCGAGTATCTCCAAGCAAGGGCGTGCTGGCCAGCCCTGTGAGAGGGTTTTTTTATTGATGGAGTCCAATCGTATAAAACTCACTGGAAAGTATGTCAGTCCGGCTGGGTGGTGGGTGCGGTAAAGGAAAGAGTTGCTACGAATGGTTGCTCGTTTAAGACGCTCCTACTGGCTCCATTTTTATTGCCAGCTCCTTCGGCCGTCGTAAGATGGTCGTATAGGAAGCGCCAGTGGATACTGGCCATACACTCGGAAGAGGTTCGATCCGTGAAACATGGCGGAGGGGTGGTTACTCCTCCGATTCCAGGAAATTCCAGCCCGGCTACAAATGCACCAAAGAAAAGAGGTTATTATTTAAGGGAAGCACAGGCCGGAGTCATCTGACAGCCGCAATGCATCTGGGAACAAACCTTATCAGAGCGCCTAACGTTCGGCCCTTCTTTTTAGTTGCGGCGAGGGGGAATGTAAACCGGACGGTGCAAGTGTTTTTTCCTCTGGCGCTATCGCCTAGTCGCAGTCGCATACCGAATTGGAGGCATATGATGCGCACCCGAGGGTGCACAAGAAGACTGGCCTCTGTTTTCTTCGGCATCCCTTTCTTACTATAAAGCTCTTCTTTCTGGAACGATGATAGCTTCACTCACGACAGAAAATAGCCCGGTACTTTCGCGCGAAGGGAGCTGAAGATTGCTTTCCGCCATTCCCCTGGGTATCAAAATAGAAATGAGTTTTACCGAGAACGCCAGAGTTCTTGGCGAGAAGTCGAAGGAGAAGACATCACTGCAATGTTATTCGGGGTCTGTGATGTAGTCTAGGCGATATGCTAACGTTAGAGAGAGATAACAAAGGGGCATTACGCGCAGGAGTGAAATACGCCGGAGAGTGGCGTGCGGTGGTATCTAAGTTCTGCTCAGCGCTTAAAATGCTTGAAGGCATCTGCTAACGTGAGTGAAGTCAACTACTGTGAGGCGTAGCAACTGCCTTTCTGACTCTTACAAGAAACTTCTTTCGTGTGCAGACTTTCACAAGGCATTTCGCTATTTGCAGCGCCTTTGCTTAAGGGAAAAATAATATTCCTGAAAATACGGCACAGCTGAAGCCAGAGGAACAACTTCAATTCCATTCAATTTTCAAAGATTTTCGGAAAGCCTACTGATGTTTGACATATAGATTTTTGACTCTAACCTAGTAAATGTACCATCTATATTAAGAAAAGTGGTGCGAACCAGCTGTGACTTGAATATGTTTTTCTGATTAGAAAATAAAGATGTGCGTGGTGGTTACTTCCACCAGAATGGACTGCGCAAATGCCCGTATAGAATTATATCGGTGCAAATTTACATTGGCACGGATTTTGCTTTTTTTATTTTAGTCAATAAGATGTTGACGCTCAGAAACATAAACTTCGTGGTATTAGGAAGCGCGTAGATTTAGAACACGTCGTTGTGATGAGGATGAATTGACTGAGACTTTTGGGCTAATAGAGAAGTTCCGGGTTAAAAGCCATAGGTTCGGACTTCATAGGGAATTTCTGGGGGGATATCTAATGGGCTGGTAAAAGTTTCCTGAAGTGATGACAATGATCACATAATGAAAGAATGATACTATTTTAAAACATTGATATCATACCAATTAACGTTTGTATGATTATATAAAAAAACAACCAATATTGTTATTTACGCGTCCTGGGTCAGTGGATACGCTTTATTGGGCGCCCGAAAAACGGCAGTGGGAAATGCAATATTACGATTCTAATTGTGATTTTAATATGGAAAAGTAACAAGCGGACCTAAATCGAATATATGTCGCAAACACAAGGAGAGAATGCGTGTGGGCGATTCTTTCCAGCAAAGTGGGAGGAACAAGACGACATTGGTATAAAAAATTCAGGCTCCCGCGTATACAACAAAATCCCGCACACGGATAATCAGAGTGGCATCTAAACGCTCTTAACTTCAGACGTGAATTGCTAATTGAAACTGACTTTGTTATGCTGCTTCTAAACGTTGCACCTGACTGGTGGTTGGAATTAATACAAGCGACACAGCTCTCAGTTAACCTATTGCTTAAAGTGACGCAGCACATTAGTAGCACAGCGGTACTTAGTCCAGTGTAAGCACAAAAATATGTTTCTATATGGGACCGTGTCATTCCTTCGTTTTCCGTGGCATCCTACAGGAAACTCTAAAACGTGTATCCTTAGTCCCGTTTCTATATGATACTTGATTGTGTGATCCCGCGTAGATGTACCCTACGACATTTTCATTTTGTTTGGCATGTATAGTCTCCGGAGATCTAGATTAGCACATAGCAATGCCGACGTCAATGCGCGTGCCACCGAGGTATATATCGGCGATCGTGGTAGACGATCCTCAGAGGCATTTTCAGGGATGCGTGAGCCCCCTTGACTGACTTAAGACATTTGAAAAACTCCCCGCTATCAGGGAACTTTAGGTTGCATTTTAAATATCTGTAAATTGACCTTGGTTTCATGTGTAGTACAAGTGTGTAGAGTAAAGCTGCATCCAGAGAGCATATAATGTTGTATGTAGAAAGCAGATGCTACTTTTTTATATATAAAGTTATATGTCCGCCATACAAATACGAGCGTTTTTCTCCCCAACTGCAACGAGTCGTTTTTGAGGAAGATGCCGTTGGCATCTCCCTGAAAGCATCTGCCTGAAGTCACGGTGGCTCAGTGGCTAAGGCGTTGTCCTGCTGAGCCCAAGGACGCGGTTACGATTCCGGGCCTCGGCGCCCGCTTTTCAGAAGGAAGCTAAAAGCAAAAAAAGCAAAAGCGGCCGTGTGTAGGGATTTAGGAGTACCCTAAATATCCGTAGAAGGTGAAAGCCCCAACTACAACGCGCCTCATATCTAAGGTGTAGTTCCGGCATGTAAGACACCCAAATTAACAAACTAAAATATGTAGTAAGTTTTTGCGTCAAATGTCCTTTCTCTTATTTCGTTGTCTTTTTATTTTTCAATGTTTGCGTGTATCGGTCAATACACAAGCTTTATTGTTCAGAAAGGTCCGACCTATGTATGTTTTTCATCCAACCATGTTTTCGTTATTCGGTCGAGCGATTGAATAGAGCGAAAGACACATCGATATTTGCGCATTTATGAGCCAAAAAACCCTAGCGTCTTCGAAAAAGCGCCCATTGGAAAAAAAATTGAGGGTGCGTTACCGAACACCAGGTAATCTGAAATAACATGGGACAGCCCATACCACGCTCTTCTTCGTTCAGTGGTTGCTTCGATACCGGCAACCATAAATCTTCAGTTTTGGCGTTGAAACTTTTAAACCTAAAGCTTTACTGGCTATGTATTTCAAGGTCATTCATCGTGCCGCAATGACCCTTATACGCCCATTACCAAGCTGCACGTTTTTATCGCTTCGCATGCTCGCAGCTTCGCCGCTGCGGTACTACCTGGCTAGGAGAGGCTGAAACGGCTGCGTCGCCTGCTTCCCACCTTCTAAAGGCGGCTGCACCATCCATGTGTGACGTTCAGTGGAAGCGAACCACGTGACCAGGTAGGGTTTTGAACGATTTAAATATGAAAACACTGCGCTGACTAAGTTTATTTACAGGAACGAAGACAAGAGAAACGCACGGTGCATGCCCTAAAACGCGCTGATGTGACAGCGCTTGGTGCCTCATCTCGAAATCGATGATACGCAGGCTGAGTTGTATGTGTACGCAATTCAGTGCAAGCGAAAAGGTGAATGCAATGATCAGTTAAATATAGCAAGACGACAGGCTGTGAAAGATCAAACAAAGGAAAATTTTCCCGAAGCACTGCGTGCACGTTATTCGCGTTCCCTCTTGATAACTGGGATTAGGAGCGTGTAATCCTGAGCCTTCTTTACCTCCATGAAGCCTTGGTTGCAATCGGTCAGGCACCATCTTGAACACCATCATGAGCAGCTAACGAGCGCAAACCATACAAATGTAAAATAAAACAGAATTTTATATTCTTTGGTGGCTGCGTTGCACAATGCAACTGATGAAACTTTGTTTAAAGTGTCCCTGAAGTCAAGCTTCTTGCATTCGTTTTGTGTTTGCTTTCACGGCAACACCCTGGTGCCGACGGCCTACAGCCAAAGCTTGGTGGTGCCAATTTCGCAACGTTATATGAACCGAAATCAGCTGCGTTGTTTTAATGAAACATTACGATCACCTTTGTTCAGTTTACAAAGTTGCCAGAAATTAGAGGTACCCGTGGGCGATTCCTTTATTCAAACTTTTGTTGATGACGCAGAATAAAAAATTGCGAGCAACTGCTCGCGTCGCTGCAAATGCTGTCGAAAGACGAGATTTCTTACAACCCTGTCACGTAACTACCCCTTCGTCCTCCTCAGCCCACCTATCACAATGTTCATCTCCAATCTAAGTCCACCCATTCAAGGTTTGCGGAGTTAAATTTTGCCGCTTTCACCCTGCTGGCGCACCACCTGTTGAGGCTCTTGGGACTGGGCGCTCGAGACACGAGCGCGGAGAGCATGCGCCAGAGTTGTATGTTCTGATAAAAAACAGTTTTTAACGGGTATTTTAGAGATGCTCACCGGAAAGTCAAGCGCACATATAATTGCGAGTAAAACAACACTGCAAGCACTAGGCATGCATTTGCGTTCTTTCATCACTATCCCAGATATCTTTTTGCTTAACAATATTGACGAATATACATGATATTTCAAGATTGATTGTATCGGAAATGTTTCGCCTACATAAACGTGCTACAAGAAAATTGTTACCCCTTTGGCCAAGCAGCTGAACCGAGTAAAAGACAGACAGGCCAAAAATATACCCCAATTGTCGCGCTTGAGTGGCCCAAGAAAGTATTAAAAATCAATCATGAAGACTCCCACGTAGGCCCTACAATGTTTTTCATGAACCTATCTTCAGCGCAAGCTCCTTGGCCACCGCGGTGGGAGACCGAAATACGTTCTGCCACACAATCTTTCCAGTATTTTACTCTTGTGCATCCTCAAAAATGTGGTTTTAAGCGTAAGAACTGGTTCAATAAATCAATTCCTTAGAACAAAAACAGTCACTCGATAGAGCCGTCTTTCGCAACTTCTCTTTACAGACCTTTCTGAGTCCTTCATTTCATCCAAGAGACTGCCTTTTTCCTAAGTCCTTTTTTTTCTGTTCCTGACTTCCTTAGAAGCAGAAAAAATTCTGGTCACTGATAATAAATAGAACCATTAATCTGAATTACCCCTGTCAATCCGTCCTGACTGGCCCCACGCCGCTGCGCGGGTACGAAAAAGAATGGCCCAGTCCCCATGAAAGGAATGGCAGGCAGAAGCGCTCAAAGTGTTCTTTCAAGGCCAAACAGAGGAGGGCCACCCGACAATTTTTAGCCAGGAGGTAGACGGGCTCCCGATCTAATTAGGCGAATAGATCATTACCACGCTTTGGCGCCGTTATAATGATATTCCAAGATGACAAGAACGCGCATGCTGCTGCTTTTTCTAGAAAAAACACACGTGACAAATGGGTGGGCAGGTGTTCCGTAACTGTAATGTTCGAGAGTTATTACGAAGCGTAAATGTTCCCCCTGTGCATTAATAATGACGCCTAACGCGCCAGCCGCGTAAGGCGCCATTTATTTTCGGTTACAAGCCCAAAATTAAGTTCCACAAGAAGACGTTTGCAATCAACCGGAGCTCCGTATCTTCTGGGTTCTCTTTTTTGACTCCTAGTTGCTGTTTTGCGGTGCTACATTATTAGTATGCTTTCTTGGACATTGTTGGCAGACAATTTTTTTTTTCTACACAAGATCGAAGGATACGTTTGTGCGAGCTCTCTCCGTATCGGGCGACGTATCAGGCCTATTTGTATATATTGAATATTAAAAAAACAATGCTCAATTGATGCTGGCCATTTGATCCGTAGAATTGAAGGTTAGAAGTTTGCTAGGAGTGTTTGTGGAGTGCAGAACGGGTTTTTAGGGTGTCTGTTGCTGCTCAGTCAAAACGGGCTGCAATGACTTTATCCAGTCACGCGAATAGCCGGATTGGCCAATGCCTTAGGCGCTTCGCTTTGGCAGCAAGCCGAAATGTCGCACGCATTGCATGTCACTTTTTTCAAAGTGCCCCACGTTAAAAGTAAATCGAGACACGTCGACAAACCGAAACTTCCGACAAGGCTGAAAACATGAGAGGCGAGGTAAACATGTCATGTTTACTTTTGAGACTCTCTACCCACCCAGTATGCAATGGCAAGCAAACAATCTTGATATAGCCGCGGGCTACTATCGCTCCATTTCAAAACTAAAATTTGAAGAGTAAACGTCAAGTGTAAATTTGAAGTCTCGTGTTGACCCTCCATCTCGTGTGATGATCTTCGTGATTTTTCTCTGGATTCTTGCAGTGCTTGCAATTTGTCGAACGAAAATAAATACCTTCCAGGCGCGAATTATTTGAAGATAAAACAAGCTTTAACGTGGTAGCCTTGCTGCTTGCAAGACCATGTTAAAGCGTAAAATCGTTCGCGCGCTACTTTCCTTTTGTTCCCCCGTCTCGAAACCTCCCAAAGGCGAACTTTTGTACCAGTTATGCAAAGCTGAACAGCATTTGCTCGTTAAAGCCGATATTGACCCTCTGAACTGCAATGTTTCGAATACCTTTTTCAAAAGTTTTGTGTGTTTTGTTTGTGCGGCATGCTGCTCGTGCAAGCCGTTCATACTGGCGTCACCCGTCTTGAAAGGCAATTCTTGGATAGTCGGTATTGTAATTTCAACGTGTGAATCGTCAGCTGCGTGACAGAAATCTCATTTTGTCAGCCACATAGGCCATGCTCATGACAGAACATGAAAGCAAGAATTTTCCACATAAGAATTGAACACCACCAGGACACTGGTGAGTGGCCTGCAAAGCACAAACAAATCTTGGTTTTGCTTTGGTTTGACAACTTTCGGGGTGCCGCTTTGATATTACGTAAACGTAAACAGAAAACACTCCGGTAACGATTCCTTTTCGGTGCCTGCGCCGTGTTGCCGGGTAACAGAGCAGTATCTCTACATTCGATATTACAGTCTTTTAGTAACACGAATAGCGTTAGAGTTGCGCATGCGTGAGCGGGGACGGCGCGAGGGGTCGGCCGTCCCAGGAGCGGGAGCGACGTCCTGCAAAGAATGAACGTATGCGGATTGGGTCCCGGTACCCGCCGGCGCTAGGGCAGCTTAAGCTACCCGCTGAGCTAAAATACTCTATTGTCCGGTCACCAAGGCGACCCCTTCAGACATAGGCATGACATCTATACAATAGACCGCGAGGTAAGTCTGTGGTCGCTACGGCGTGGGTACTACCGAGCTATTGTGAACAAATAAATAAACAAATATAAATAGCCTGCTGTAAAAATTTGCCATAGTGCATTTATTCTCAGTGTGATCAGGTCGGCCAAATCTGCCTGAAGGTTTCAGCTCAAGCAAAATTGATGTCGTATCAAGGGCCTCTTTATACAGTGATTTCATCATTACTCCCAAGTATTTGTCATGTACGGATTGCTGTCGTTTATACACACTAGGTTCAGAACCTCATGAATAGCTGCTCCAAGGTTTTCCTGAGGCCGTCTATAGCGTATAACCCTGTAATATGTATGCTTTGAGGGAGCTGACAGTGCTCGCGTACGATTATTAAGCGTTGGTTTCTTGCCCGCTTCGTGCATTCAGTACATAACACAGTTTGGAAGTTTAAACGCTGTCACTGGCTAACCTAATATAGCAGTAGATCCCAACTAGGTTTAAATACTGCTGGGAAGCACGAATAGGACGACAAATGTTGTTCAAGGTCAGCTGACAGGAGCATCCATTTCCTCTTGCACGAAGTTCGTGTGACTCCGTCTTGCGCCATCAGCGTTTCTCTCAATTAGTGGTCAGCTCTATTCGGTTGTTCCGGTCTAGGGTGCACGCTCTAAAACGAGTTTTTGACAAGAAACATTTTGCCTAGTCGAGTGCATGAAGAACTTCAGGCGTCTAAGTGACCGGCCCTGTTATGAGTTTTTCGGATTTGAATAAAGACCAATTTTGCTGGCACAACTACAACCCACTCAATCGCTACGATGTCAAAAAGAAATCAGCATACTCATGCATTGCTCGTGGCGACACGATTATATGAGTATAGAGTCTGCTTTTGAAGAGCGAATGGTGATTTGCCCATCCTATTTTACATTCACAGAACGTTAAGATGCTTTTGCGTCTGCAACTGGCGCGAGACTTGAAATGAGAATCTCGACATCAGCGTAAAACATGGCTGAAGTGCTCAGAATATGGCAGCAAAAGCAATAGCAAAGATGCACGCTGTCTTTTCTCAATACAGCCGCATGGAGTAGAAAGCACTGAGACAATTGCGAAACCGCCAATGTCTGTTTTAGGCAGTAACATCTGTTTGAATACGATGGTCTTTATAGAAGCCAATGAGCGTACGAAACCCGCTGCTGCAGTACAAGGCAAACGCTGATTAGTGTGGGCTCTGATAGAATGAATAAATTCGAAGGTTTGGGCGGAACGCCTAGATGATACAGAGCGTAAACCAGAAATAATTCATTTTACAACTTCAAATAGAATTCTCGCATCTGTCTACATGTTCTTACCAAATACTTTAAAAGTTGTTTGCTCGCAGTTAGTTTCTCCAAGACGGGTAAACTGACGTTCAGTGTAAGTCACGGGTTCTCTTTTTTGACTCCTAGTTGCTGTTTTGCGGTGCTACATTATTAGTATGCTTTCTTGGAATTGTTGGCAGACAATTTTTTTTCTACACAAGAATCCGAAGGATACGTTTGTGCGAGCTCTCTCCGTATCGGGCGACGTATCAGGCCTATTTGTATTATATTAATATTAAAAAAAAACAATGCTCAATTGATGCTGGTCATTTTATCCGTAGAAATGAAGGTTAGAAGTTTGCTAGGAGTGGTTGTGGAGTGCAGAATGGGTTTTTTAGGGTGTCTGTTGCTGCTCAGTCAAAACGGGCTGCAATTACTTTATCCAGTCACGCGAATAGCCGGATCGGCCAATGCCTTAGGCGCTTCGCTTTGGCAGCAAGCCGAAATGTCGCACGCATTGCATGTCACGTTTTCCAAGTGCCCCACGTTTAAAGTAAATCGAGACACGTCGACAAACCGAAACTTCCGACAAGGCTGAAAACATGAGAGGCGAGGTAAACATGTCATGTTTACTTTTGAGACTCTCTACCACTCCAGTATGCAATGGCAAGCAAACAATCTTGATATAGCCGCGGGCTACTATCGCTCCATTTCACAACTAAAATTGTGAAGAGTGAACGTCAAGTGTAAACTTTGAAGTCTCGTGTTGACCCTCCATCTCGTGTTATGATCTTCGTGGTTTTTCTCTGGATTCTTGCAGTGCTTGCAATTTTGTCGAACGAAAATCAATACCTTCCAGGCGCGAATTATTTGAAGATAAAACAAGCTTTAACGTGGTAGCCTTGCTGCTGCAAGACCACTGTTTAAAGCGTAACATCGTTCGCGCGCTACTTTCCTTTTGTTCCCCCGTCTCGAAACCTCCCAAAGGCGAACGTTTGTACCAGTTATGCAAAGCTGAACAGCATTTGCTCGTTAAAGCCGATATTGACCCTCTGAACTGCAATGTTTCGAATACCTTTTTCAAAAGTTTTGTGTGTTTTGTTTGTGCGGCATGCTGCTCGTGCAGCAGTTCATACTGGCGTCGCCCGTCTTGAAAGGCAATTCTTGGATAGTCGGTATTGTAATTTGAACGTGTGAATCGTCAGCTGCGTGACAGAAATCTGATTTTGTCAGTCACGTAGGCCATGCTCATGACAGAACATGAAAGCAAGAATTTTCCACGTAAGAATTGAACACCACCAGGGACACGGTGAGTGGCTGCAAAGCACAAACAAATCTTGGTTTGCGTTGAGTTTGACACTTTCGGGGTGCCGCTTTGATATATACGTAAACGTAAACAGAAAACACTCCGGTAACGATTCCTTTTCGGTGCTGCGCCGTGTTGCCGGTAACAGAGCAGTATCTCTACATTCGATATTACAGTCTTTTAGTAACACGAATAGCGTTAAGTGCGCATGCGTGAGCGGGGACGGCGCGAGGGGTCGGCCGTCCCAGGAGCGGGAGCGACGTCCCTGCAAAGAATGCACGTATGCGGAGTTGGGTCCCAGTACCCGCCGGCGCTAGGGCAGCTTAAGCTACCCGCTGAGCTAAAACTCTATTGTCCGGTCACCAAGGCGACCCCTCAGACATAGGCATGATATCTATACAATAGACGCGAGGTAACGTCTCTGGTCGCTACGGCGTGGGTACTACCGAGCTATTGTGAACAAATAAATAAACAAATATAATAGCCTGCTGTAAAAATTTGCCATAGTGCATTTATTCTGAGTGTGATCAGGGCGGCCAAATCGGCCTGAAGGTTTCAGCTCAAGCAAAATTGATGTCGTATCAAGGGCACTCTTTATACAGTGATTTCATCATTACTCCCAAGTATTGTCATGTACCGAATGCTGTCGTTTATACACACTAGGTTCAGAACCTCATGAACACTAGCTTCAGAACCTCAGTCACGCTCCAAGGTTTTCCTGAGGCCGTCTATAGCGTATAACCCTGTAATATGTATGCTTTGAGGGAAGCTGACAGTGCTCGCGTACGATTATAAGCGTTGGTTTCTTGCCCGCTTCGTGCATTCAGTACATAACCACAGTTTGAAGTTTTTAAAACGCTGTCACTGGCTACCCTAATATAGCAGTAGATCCCAACTAGGTTTAATACTGCTGGGAAGCACGAATAGGACGACAAAGGTTGTTCAAGGTCAGCTGGACAGGAGCATTCCATTTCCTCTTGCACGAAGTTCGTGTGACTCCGTCTTGCGCCATCAGCGTTTCTCTCAATTAGTGGTCAGCTCTATTCGGTTGTTCCGGTCTAGGGTGCACGCTCTAAAACGAGTTTTTGACAAGAAACATTTTGCATAGTCGAGTGCATGAAGAAACTTCAGGCGTCTAAGTGACCGGCCCTGTTATGAGTTTTTCGGATTTGAATAAAGACCAATTTTGCTGGCACAACTACAACCCACTCAACCGCTACGATGTCAAAAGAAATCAGCCATACTCATGCATTGCTCGTGGCGACACGATTTATATGAGTATAGAGTCTGCTTTGAAGAGCGAATGGTGATTTGCCCATCCTATTTTACATCACAGAACGTTAAGATGCTTTTGCGTCTGCAACTGGCGCGAGACTTGAAATGAGAATCTCGACATCAGCGTAAAACATGGCTGAAGTGCTCAGAATATGGCAGCAAAGCAATAGCAAAGATGCACGCTGTCTTTTCGCAATACAGCCGCATGGAGTAGAAAGCACTGAGACAATTGCGAAACCGCCAATGTCTGTTTTAGGCAGTAACATCTGTTTGATTAAGATGGTCTTTATAGAAGCCAATGAGCGTACGAAACCCCCTGCTGCAGTACAAGGCAAACGCTGATTAGTGTGGGCTCTGATAGAATGAATCAATTCGAAGGTTGGGCAGAACTCCTAGATGATACAGCACGCAAACCAGAAATAATTCATTTTACAACTTCAAATAGAATACTCGCATCTGTCTACATGTTCTTACCAAATACTTTAAAAGTTGTTTGCACGCAGTTAGTTTCTCCAAGACGGGTAAACTGACGTTCAGTGTAAGTCACGGTCGCTTACAGCATCCAGTAAACGGTACGCTGTCGCGTAAGAACCTAGTGTACCAGTCAAGTGTGGCAACACCAAATTTATAGTAAATGCGACCACAGGCGACTATCAAAAAAGCTCTATCCTTTGAAGAACCAGAAGCAAAAAGCTCATATTCGCTGCTTTTTGTGAGCTGCGTGGATACCTTTGGTCAGGTAACAACGAATGCTTATGTCCTTATCGCAGAACGGAAACCGAACCACTGGGAACCAATAGTTCGGAAACCCTAAGAGTGAATTAAATAAAAGATTCAGGGTCAGAATGCCTTCTTGTGGGCCGCCACAACAGGCAGAATGCTTCGTTGTCAGGGAACGCGCTGATTCATTGAACACGGGCTCTACGGAAACCACTTTTCCGGTTTCTATGGTAAATAGGGCGTGTACGTTTTATCAAGAGACCATCCAAGCCTACATCAAAGCGAATCTACGAAGCCTCTCTGTGCCTACGTGAAGTTTTTCGTCTCTCTGTGACGTACTGGAAGATTTTAGTTTTTAGTAGCTTGGACTCGCTGACTAGACACTGGTGACAGTAGCGCTGGAGATGGTGTGCAGATGTACGAAGTTTTTATGTACTGGTCATTCATATCGATTCTGCGAAACATGGCGTCTGGTACCTTCCCATTTGTGTCCGGGAAATCCGTCTAACAAGACCAGCCGGTATCAGCGACAAGCGTTAGCAGGTAGATTTTGTTTCCGGCTCCTCATTTGCTTCTACTTACAGCCCTCCGAAAAAAGGGTTGCCTTATATGCTCTGCAGAATTTTTTCTGGCGCATATTCTGATAAAAACAGGAAACCGTCCAGGCACACAGTTCGCCAAGAGAGCTGCACCTGAACGAGAATGAAATGCGCAGTATGTCATCGTTTTCCTAACAGACGAGGCAGAGCTCGCATGGGTGGGGAACCGCATTTGGGCTCGCATTGAAAGCCCGGTATATGCCTGTTCGCGAAACAGGCGCGGGTCATAGGGCGTCATTCATCCAGCCACCGCCAAGTTCGAGCGGCAAATGCGTAGGCCGAACCGCTTAAAAGAACGAAGGAAGATAGGAAGGTAGGAAGGCCTACCAAAGTGCGCATACCACAAAGGAGCAGGCGAGCCCTCCGACAAACGAGCTCTGCTTCAAAATGGAAATTTCCAATTCATCAGCTCTCAATAGCACGAGCCCATCGTTTTAAAGAAGCAAGATGGAAGCACGGGAAAATGATACGAGAATGGTTGGGGCTTGGCCTGGTAGGCGGCACGAACCGGTAGCGTATATATATAAGGCCGTCCGGGTTCCCCACCAACCAAATTTACTTTTCAGTTTTTCTGCTGTCTATGCGGCGAACCCTCCAGATACGCGCGCGTCTTGCTCTTTGCTGTGGTGGTCTCCCCTTCACCGCCTTCCCTCATTTGCAACGCTTTCCTTCCCCTTTGTTTTAATGAAATTTCCTTCTATCGGGTTATACGCCTAACACGCTAGTAGTACGCGTGGCGCTCTCCGTTTGAACAGTTTCGTTATTTATATTTCTCCATTTTTTTGTCGTACTAGCACGAGTTCTGAACAGCGTCTCTTTGATGGTCTACAGGAGAGCACCGGAACAATATTCAATAGCGGCAAAATAGAAAAGATCCAGCAAAACGGCAGAGCGGCTACAAATAGAAGCTATCACCGAGCTACGTTGTAAGTCAACCATCCATTCTCTCAGTAATTTCCTTTCCAGTAACGAAGCCAGTATTTCCAGTAACGAAGCCGCATCGAGAGGTGGTGGTCCTCGAGGAAGCACGCGCAGCATATCTTTCTGCCCCTCCCTGCCTCCTTCCTCAATTCCTAATTTTTTTGTGCAGCTCTCACACCATTCTTGTTTCTCTCAGTCTTTTCCTCTACTTTTTTCGCTATTTATTTTTGTTGATTGCATCTTTTTGTTTCTAACTGGGGCTGACGGAAGAGGAAGCCGGTTCGGGCAAAGGAAACAGCAATCGGTAAGGCAGATGATATAATGACTAGGAAAGGGTTCTCAGTGATGACAAACAAGAAAAACGGAATAGTGGGATTCAAAACCTAACAAGTAAATCATATTATGCTGCTTTGGTTGCCCAGCTTCGAAAATTGTTTGCTAAAATATGCAGATATCAAGCAGTTGGCGTTGTGCCTTCTTGGTGTTACATTTAGTAAAATTAGGGATGTGAAGGTTTATCTACAATTTTGTTTATTGAGCAACTTAAATGCTAAATTTTTCTTGTAGTTTTGTCCCTCCATTACAAATCACCGCCAAGAAACCAGTTAAATGCTTGAACAGAAACCGTATATGCTGGAAACACCGTTCTAAACTTCCAAGGCTGCTGGCATGTCTCATATACTGTCCAGATTATTTAAAATAAAAGAAACAGGTTCTATTTTCCTCGACATTTATGGTGCCTTCACGTCAGGAACGAATGGAAACATTCCTTCTTGGTGATAGCCCCAGCAGAATATGCACCATTAGGCAGTAAAAGAAGCGTCCGTTCCTTTGGATAAATCCAATTACGTACTTCGGGTATGTGCAATAATATGGGCTTCTCTAAATGTGCCAGAAAAACAGCAGAAAGAATTGGGCTCAGTCCGGAACGCCGGATCTTAGGCCTCAAGTTTAGTTTTAATGTCTTGTGACTTCAGCCGGCATCCGCGGCTTGAATTAGTATGCGTGCAATGAGAACCTTTTCCAATGAAAAAACGTTTGCAGCGTTAACCCATTAGAGCTAATCGCCCAGAACATTATTATTATACTTAACTCAGCATTAGGTAAACTTTCAACTCAGCCTGAAGACATCTGAAGCAACGTTTTAGTGTTGCATGTGAAGCTGCACGTACACCCTTTGTCAAACTTTTGTGGGCCAATCCTAAGCCTTCTTGACCACGAAGAATTCAAAGAATCGTGTTTACCTTTAAATGCGACAAAAAATATTTTTAGGCAGCAAGCAAGAAATGTGTTTTCTCTACTTTTGCTGCATAAAAAGTCTCAGCCTCGATGGGGTCGTAAGCTTGTACATTGAAGTTTTTGCAGCCTGCGCGTTTCCGGCTTGGCCTACAAAATTTTGACAAAGACTGTACATGTGTACGATGACTATAGACCTTAAGAGAGTTTATAAGCCTAACATGAAGCCCTCGCTTTCCCGCACACCCCGCTCCCTCCGTGCTGGACGTGAACTTTCTGCGCAAGCGACTTATTATCCGCACGATTGTGGAAGCTTCGCCAAGAGTTCAACTCTATACATTTCCAAAGCCCGGCTAGGTAGGTTTACCATTCTTTCGTTACAAAATCGCGTGGTATTTGATCACCAACGTAAACCCGCATCTTTTTTTAGAAACCTGCAGTACAAGCATACTTCATCTACATTGCCTATGATTACGCGCATGCTTCATGCCTCCTACGTTACCCCAGATACCTTCCGTAAATTATACGCCCCATCAACCTTGATGACTCAACCAGAAATTCCTCACACCCGCCGATCTGCATCACGTATTCTGGCTTTAGCAGCTTTTTCTGCTATAGGAAATTCACTTCTTCCCCCAACTCTAGGTTCCTGACTTCTATTTTCTCCCCACGAACTGCACCCCCAACGCAGTCCCTCAGGGTAAAAAACTCACCAGAACGTCGGCCAGGCCGACCACTATGTCTCCTTCCTTTACCCTATCCCAAACCTAAACTACTCAACCCTCCTTCCTGATGAGAGCACCACCAGACTCACTGTGAGGCCACCAAGGGACCCCGTGGGGCGCCCGACCACAAACAGCCCCTGCCTCTTACAACTGTTCCGCCAGTTGACGCCCTCCCAAATGAAAGGTTTACGTGCAAAATATTTATGTACGTGTCATTGCATAGTAAGAGTTTCTATACTTCGTACGGTCGTTAGTGGACGATTCGCTGCGTGATTTTTACGGCATCACCACGAATAAGCCCATCTCGAACATCCTCATCAGTCGCCTAAAAGAATTAATATCTAAAACCTATAGGTCCAGCAGGAGGGTACGAGAATCCATTACACACACAGGGAGTGACGAGGGCTTCGATTCATTGGTGGTGCCTTTGTAATGTGTTGCTACGGCACGGGAGTCTTGTGTGGATACTTTCTTTCTCTTTTTTAAGGGCCGTCGAACTGAGAAGACCAATAGAACGTTTCTAAATGTAAAAATAAATCACCCCACTGCTACTGAACCATTATAACATTTTTCTGCTTCGAATAAAGTCAGTGATCACAAAGATGACGACAATACTGAATCGTAGTAATAAAGCTGGCTTTGTTTTTGAATGTCTCGTTAGTTAAGCCAAATAAACTTTAACAGAATTGCCTTCTCTAAATATTCTTTCTGGGTGTATTGCTGTAGACGTTGACTTAAAAATTATACGGGAAATTTGTCACCAGGTTGCCAACATTTATACAAGTAACTGCGTATTTGGATAAGCAAGCGTGCAAGCACAGACACGGGCATTTGAGCAGGGCGGATGCCAACTTCAAGGTTGCTCCGCTCCCGCAAAACATGCACCCTGAGCATCCGAATTCCTGCAATTCCTACAAGGGAAGTACTCTGACCACCCCCATGTGCGATTCAAGGACGCGGCCCACTACGAATCCTATCCAGCCGCATCAGTAAGCGTAGTTGACGGCTCAGGCGATGTCGTTCCCACTGCGACCGTAAAAACTAAAAACATCGTTGAAGCTGAAGACGTCATTGCACTGGCAATGGCGTTTCCAACTTCGAATAAACCGCTTCACGCAAAACAGGCTGCGTACAGGCATACAGAAACTACGGCAACGGTCACATCTCAATATCCGCCCTGTGATTACTGAAAATGCACGAGGTTACCCTGAACCTTACTGTAATAAGATGGACGCCAGGTCACGCAGGGCTCGACGGAAACGAGCTAGAGCACGATACAGCCCAAGCATGCACCCTCCGGGCACCGCACCAGTCGCTTCCGAAATCAGAGCCTATCCAGCAGCAGTACCGTGCACTTCTGCAACTCCACCGCCTTGCCAGATGTGCCTACCCACCACCGTGCCAGAAGCTGACCCTAGAGAAGGCTGTAGCGTGGCGGCAACTACAGACCAACACATACTCCCACCTTGGCTTCCTGCACATCATACAGCCCACAATATATCCACCAACATGCCCACACTGCAGCGAACATGCAACACTGTACCACACCACGTGTGCTTGCCAGAACACACCAGCATCCCCCATTATTTGCACCCCCACCCTCGAGCACTGGGAGGCCACGCTGTGTAGTTTGGACGCTCAGGACCAGCGAGAGTTGGTGGACCGGGCACGCAGGGCCGCAGCCACCGCAGAGGCCCTGGACTGAGGGCTTCTCCCGCTTTCAAGCGCGAACATCTTGAATAAATGTTTCACCACCACCACCAACTTCATTATGTCTTAACCAGCTCTGCACCAAGTAGGAGCAGTTTATTTCTGCGGAACAGTTTTCTTTTTTACGGTAACTAATTCGCAGTGGCCCTGCCTCTGCAGCATCCCCAACTGCACGCATCTAACACCTCCGTGACACAGGACTCCAACCTAAGAGACCCCTGATCACAAGCTGTGGATGTGCGCCCAGCATCACTGTCTTCGTGCATGTCTGCGCGAAATGTTTGGTATTTTATATATTAAACATTAGTTTTATGACGAACGGCAGTGGCCTGCAGAAATAGTTCTTTCCTTATGTTACGGCGAAAACCTGTGTAGCAATCGTCACAGTTTGAGATATCCTCCGAGGAAACGCTCCACATAGCTATGTAACATAAGTGGGTGCGACAATAGTGCTTGTCTTTACACCTCTTGAGGTTAGAAATTGATCCAGCACCTATCGGCTTTTTTCTTCATTCGGGTTAGCGAATCGATCGCGCTGAGCAAATTAGGCTCCACGCAATGAACTTTTCCGCTACCTCCGTACGAGGTCTGAGGTATCCTAACAGCGGAACTGTTCTAGGGCTTGCCGTGAGGACAGGCAGAGTTCCGCTGGTTATCCTTCTGCACAGGATGGAAGGGCACTGAATATTTTATTCCCGTTCCGCCCACGAACTAAAATTCTTGGTTGGGTTAGTGTCACGTATTTTTTTGAACTAGAGAAAGTAAACTGGAAGTTTAAGTTTCAATGGACGCTTAGTTTGGTGCTGTTGTAAACTGCGTGGCGTACACCAAATGAATGCTCCAAGTCCCGAACCAGCGTATTCAAAACTGTGCTGCAGATTTTTTCAGAGCCGAAATAAACTCGGCTAACACGACAGGAAGGCTGACAAGAAAGAAAATGATATAAATGATCAGGTTGAGGGAAAAGGCGTGTCGTGCGCGATGCGAGGCGTTAAGCGAAGTCGTTAAGCGAAGCGAACCTGACAAGCTGTCGAGCGCAGCCGCGCTTGGCCTAACAGAGAGACCAACGGCAGTTGCACGCGACCGTCGGGAGATCTATAGCGGCCCACGTGAACAATCTCAGAACACAACTCAGCGCTGCAGTGAGCCATCGAGCATATTACCAGTCTCATGGCGAAGACCTTGCATTCGTGCACATACTCGTGTTTGAAAGACCTCCGCGCATTATTTTAGCCGCCTGCAGGAGAATACAGAGAAAGACGAACAATGACAACAACCGAAAAACTCGCGCTCATTTTACTTGTGGTGCAGGGCTATGAAAAACAGCAGAGCTGGCAGCCCTCTACTTTCGCCCCACGCGCAAGCCTGAACGACGCTGCTGTGCACGAGCGTTTATACCATGCGTTCCAGAGTGACGTCATGAAATGACGGGCGCTTGTGAGGCTCGGCGGAGCCATTCCTACGCTAGCGAAGCCAGCACAAAGCAGTGCACAGCTGCTGCAGGGTTCACTAGGCAACACGAGGGGACGCCATCGCTCCGCGAGATTTTTGGTGCGACGGAAGGATAACGCTCGGCTTAAACAGCTCCGCTGTTAAAAATAGGAAGAGGGTACTTTTCCATCCGAGAAATCTGTAAGAAAATACAACATGGTGAGCCGACAAAGGTGTATTACAGGTGGGAAGAAGCACACAATCACCCTTTATGCGCTTCGTCCTAAAGGACGAAAGGGACATGTACATTTTGATAAGAGCAACCATAACCTCGTTAATCAAGAATGCCCATGGCAAAACTAAAGTGTTGCCTACACAGATTCTGCCCTCCCTGATTAGAGGGGGATTAGGGGCTGCATTTTCTGCCCCCCTCCATACGTTGGAGCCGAAAACATAATCCTCTTGTTAGCTGGGAGTTACGATGTAGATACAGCTGTGGACCTTAGAATATAAGCCCAGGATTTACCGCGAGTAGTGCACAGGTAATCCGGAGAATTTCGACGCCACACGGATTCACGCGGAAAGCGAATACAGGACTTCATCCAAACTGCCCGCGGTCGCTTCGCGTCTGGTAATCGAACCGCTCCACCAGAAGCTCGTGTGTGCATGAAAATTAATTGATGCCGGTACAGTCTTTCTCAAAATTTTCTAGGCCATGGCAAACGTGCATAGGCCACAAAAAACTTAAAGTGCGAGCTTCCCTCCCGCGCAAAGCTTAAACGTTTCAACTGGAAAGCAAGGGCAAACCCATTTCTTTCTGACTGCCATAGAATATATTTCTCACAGTTAAACGTTCAGCCTTTTCTTTGAATTCTTTGTGGTCCAAAAATCTTGGTGGGGTTTAGAAAGTTTTTTACATACTGTACATACATGTGCACGTGATGACATTTCAGCTGTGGCTCATATATGCACGGCTCTGAATGATAAAATAAATGGTTGTACTGTCGGTTCATAGGGTAGTGGTAGGACTCTGGAGCAGTTATTGTGCAATTGGTTGAAAAAAAAAATGGTTGCTGCTCGTTTCTGTTTAAAAAATGACAGGCACACCGGAAAGTCTTAAGCCCTTGGTACCTGCCATTTTCATTGGTGATCTCCTTTGTGTAGGTTGCCGGTGCCTCCACCTGCTTCTTGATTAGTCGAATGTGGGGCGTAACCTTTTTTGGTGGTAGCAAAACCCCGATGTGCGTGAATTGCTTCGTCAAAATTGAAAAGTGTGTAGAGCAAAACACGGACAAACGGAAAAACAAGCCTGGGAGAAAACGCGCCCTGTCTGCCGTCCTTTCTGTTTCATTTCTGTGTTTCGCGCCTCTAAACTATTTTCAATTCTTGGTTCCGCGTGCACTTTATATGTTAGGCGCGGCCTGTTTTAGCAAGCTTCTGCAGGACGTCTGCGATGGCGAATACAAAATATTGCACGGCCACCGCGACATTCATTGTAGGTGTAATGTCGTCCCAGTAAAAAAATTCGCGCAGCTTGCCCAACTGGTGCAAAACTTAAGAAACAGCGGAGCTAAGCCTATATAGCTTTTTTCAGCCTTGTTGGGTTTTGCTAGATTTTGCCAGGCTTTGATACGTTTTCCTAGATTTTGCAAATGTTTTTTTTTCTGGGTCGGAATCCTGGAGAAATTCTTCGCTTAGAATTTGTATCGCAATATTTTGCTTTTGCTTGTCGTATTCACGAACGGAACCCAACGTAGGCAAGTTGGTGTCAAAACACAGCCTATCGCAGGCGCGACAGCTGCGGCAAAATGGGTGCTCAGGAATTCATGCTTGAACCTGGTCTTCACGCCACCCATGGACGCAGAACACAGTTCTCGGTCCGTACCTGAGACGCAGTTTGCTCTGGCGGCGCTGAGGCTTACCATCGCAGTCGTCAAGAGGACCCACAATGAGTGCTGTCTCAGCGCAATGGAGCATTCACCAGTGAGTGGCGAAGAACGGGTGAGGCAACTGGTGGACCTCATGGCTCATGACCTTTGGCCATGGCACGTGACCACATGCAACGTGACATTTGCGCGGAGGTTTGAACTCGATTGACAACAAAATGCTCTGCGCCGGCGACGCACTGCGAGATAGGGAAGAGCAGAGCGCAACGCAGTGTCTTTGTTCATCAAGCGATCACTTTCTGAGACACAGCAGCTACGCGCCGTGACCGAGAAGACTGCATTTCGCGCTGCGCACAAACTTCGCATTAGGAATTTACTAATCATCAGCTATTTTTTTGTAAACTCACTAGACCATGCGGTGGACCGGCAAGCTCTGCTCGCTCTGTCGAAGGCGAGCAGCCGCGTAAGTATGGTCGGGGACGTTTTAATTAAGCATGATGGGGATTAGATCCCAAGGGAATGATCTTGGGTCCACTCCTCAATTTTATTAAGCCAAAGATATTGTTGAGACTTTGTGATGTTCTGCTGCACATCGCATAGCTTCGCTAAGGTTCTGTTCGGACAAAGCACTTAATATAGGGTGTTTGCGTTAGTACATACAAGATTAAAAGGAAATCTCCGAGGTGGAGTTAGGTTCCAAGAAGGAACGTTTGAAATCCACCTCAATGATGCTCTACGGCTCAAACTAAAAGCTGTACAGCTTTCTCATAACTTCACTGTTGAAGGAAAATTCATCCTGGCCCAGGATTCGAACCAAGGACCATCGTTTGCAAAGTGATAGACAGGTGTTAATCGAGCAGATTTAGAGGAAATCCGAAGGGGGAGTAAGTTCATACGAAGAAATATCTGACATCCACCTCAATGCAGCCGTCCGAATACGAAGGAAAGCTTCAGAGCTTTCTTAGAAACTTCGAAGTTGTAGAAAAATTAGTCCTCGTCCAAGATTCCAAACCGGGACCACCGCGTGCAAAGTGGACGCGTGTAATGGACCAGATTTAGGAAAACTCCCAAAGGTGGATTATGTTTCTACAAAGGAACGTTTCACATCCACCTTCATGCAGACCCGCCGCGGTGGCTCAGTGGCTAAGGCGTTGCGCTGCTGAGCACAAGGTCGCAGGTTCGATTCCCGGCCGCGGCGGCTAATTTTCTGATGGAGGCGAAAAGCAAAAACGCCCGTGTGTACGAGATTTCGGCGCACGTTAAAGATCCCCAGGTGGTCAAAATTAATCCGGAGCCCTCCACTACGGCGCGCCTCATCGCCTGCGCTGCGTCGGCGCGTTAAACCCTACAATAAAAAAAAATCACCTCCATGCAGCCGTACGGTGACAAAGGACTGCCGTGGTCGCGGGTTCGAATCCTGGACCAGTACAGATTTTTCGTCAACTGCAAAGTTTCTGAGCAAGCTGTCAGCTTTCTTTTGTAGACGTATGGCTGCATTGACGTAAAGGTCAGACGTTCCGTCGTAAAACAAGGCCTACAAAATAATAACGCATGTAAGAGATATCGACAAGTTTATTATTCTTTTTAGCGTTCAACATGGGCCTGAGGGTGTTTCACAAATCTGCCAAATTTATTTCCGCAATCTGAAGTTTGTCCACAAATAACACCGATGAAACAGCCCGGCGCAGCCGAGCGGAAAAACCATAAATAAAAAAAAACTCAATGCATGCTTGCTGATAATATTTTGATATAGGATGGCGTATATTTCCCCTAAAACGTGTCTTCAAAGTTCACACCAATGCATTTCTGTTTCAGAGTGAAACCAACTTTAAGAAGATGGCGTGTGTGCGTGCGCGTGTGTGTGCGCGTGTGCGTGTGCGTTTGCGCGCGTGTGTGCACGTGACCGTGCACGCGCTTCGTTTTTGTATGCTCGCTTTCCCACATTGAGTGTTGGACCGTGTCGCGTACACACCAATAAAAAAAATTTGGGCCCATCTCCCCGTGAGGGGGACTCGAGTAAATGCGTCGCACAGGGGGTGGGTGTATTGCGTTAACGTTTAGTGTTTCGGGAGTTGGTGGTAGTGAATGCGTTGTATCAGCAGCTTCTTGACGTAGTTTGAATGAGTCAAGGATATAAGGCGCGTTCGTAGCCTCCCATTCTGTGTCGGCTTGGTGGTGCAGTGGGTAGAGCACCATGTACATTGCGTTCCGCCCGCAGGGTCGAGGGATCGAAACCAGGCGCCGGATAGTGTTTTTTTATATAGTGTAATGGGAGGGGTTCGGACAACGACGGTGCGGACTACGACTACGGACGTCAACGCGGGTGACATCGTGAGTTACTGAAATGCTCTGCATTTAATAGGCGGCGATGCGCGTTAACGGTGACGCGGCGGAAGAAGACGACCGACGAAGAGTTGCCCGCGAATACCAAACGTACGCGCCATGCCCATCGCGACACCAAATACTTTGAGAGTAAAATGCAGGAAAATGCAAGTTTGTGGCCAACCAATAACACAAGAACCGTTCCGCTAGTGATTCCACTTCACCGAGGAGAGCGGCCGTGAATATGCTTTACTTTTGCAATCCTGAAACGTATGTCAGTTTTTAATTTCGGAGCGCCACTTAAAACTGTTTCAAGCGTATCCTCTTCGTAACAGATTCACCTTGTGTTGTGTGAGTATGATGATTCTTGTACCTTAGACAACCAGCTCAAGGTCAGATTGATTATCGTAATCTTATGCTTTTTTGTGCTTATATACCTTATGTAATACACAACGCTACTCGAATAAGCTATTCACAATTAGAAAACTGCGCACTGCGTGAGCGTTCTAAGGCATCACGTGCATAAAATGAGCTTTTCACACTTTGCACAGCAACTGTCTTGTATTGCTCCAGTTGTTTATCTGACATGAGTAGACGCCCTAGGAACGAATATGCTGATGCACAATGAGGGCGGCATGGAAATACACCGTCATTTCATTTCGCATGGGCTTCAATTCATGTGCAATGAGCAAAAAATAATAACTGGCGGCAGAAAAAAAAAGCACGTTGCTAAAACTATAAAATAAAATACTCAAGCAAGAGATTGGGGGCACAGCAAGAGCACTGTGCCTGCGTTGATTTAGTTTCTTTTTGTCTTCATGTGTCACATACTCTGCATCGTAACATGGCGTCAACGGGTGGTTAGCACCAAATTTCGATCCGCACTTTTTGCTATCGAAAATCACAAGTGAATTCTAGGTCTCTTGCGTAATAGGCAAACCTGCAGACAATGTATGTGTCGCCCAAGGTTCCCGGTACTTCTAAAGAAACAACCGTCGCAGTAATATTCGGGAGAATAAATACAAAACCAGGCTTAAACATTGCGGGGATGCGTAGAACTTTCCAACAATATCAAAGCCACAACTTAGCTTGACGGGCTGTTGATCTGCTTTCGAGCATTCTTCTCAACGTTGCGGATGGGCCCGTCGCAACTTTAGAAGCCATCCGGAGCCATTTCGCTAGCCGGGCATTTCCGGGAGCCACTTGTTACCTTCGTCGGCGCCTCCACCTTTCGCGGTGGCTAGTACTGAACATAGGATACCGACCAACCCTCCTCTGAAACCGCTTTTTCGGCACGCGCTGTGATCTTTTACAATGGTTTTGTATACCTTGCAAACATCATTTGTGCCTCATGAGTTTCGTGAAACTTGAAAATACGAGGCTTCAGCCTTAAAAAAGCGCAGCCGAAAAAAATTAAGGAATGCAAGGCTCTATAGTAATAGAGCTGTCTAGGGCCTGTAATAAACCCCATCATGTCTATTATACATGAGGGGCGCAGCGTGTGTCGTTTTACGGAAGGTTTTGCGGATATATTTTAGGGGTGGCGCCAAGGAATGCTGATGCACTATCACCTAAAAAAACACTTTCTGAATTAAAATGAATTTAAAGACAGGTTAGGTAAATTACAACAAAAGCAGAAAAGGCATAAAAATTATTTCTTTCCATTACGCGAGCGAGGGAGAACAGAACAAAAATATAACACATTAAAATGCATTAGGCTCCTCTCAACACCGAAAGGTTTACCAGCTTTTCCCGGTCACCCAAAAAGAAAACACTACGTAGGCAATTACGAAGACTAGGCGCAGCAAAGCAATTCCCCGAAGGGGAGTCTAGGCTCAAATTTGAATTGCGGCGGCACTAGTAACGTAAGAGGTTGCATGTATAACGTAACTAGGCCACTGTTTTGTAAAGGTTCCGATTCAGATCCCTTTTAAATTATGCTACGCATACGCAAACCAGCCTGGGCACGCATTATTTTCGCACATTAGGTAGCACAAAAGACAGGCGACGATAATATTTTTTATGTAATTACTGATTACTGTTGCCCTTAAAGACCAGTTTAAAGGTGCAGTGCTGCTTACTGGATTATTTACACTGCCTAATTATTTGTTTTCAACAACTTGGCATATGCTGCACATAAGGTTCCTTTTAATCCAGGATTACCACAGATCATAAAAGAAACGCCGGCGAAAGAGGAAACGCTTGTAATAACGCCACTGCCTAACTTGCCTTAAGTGCAGAAAAGTAATCACGCTAAAAGCCTTACTTTGGTGGAAGAGTTCCTATCGTGAAAATAGATCTTAAACTCTGTTTAATCAGTTGGAGGGGCTTTTTGGTACTATCTTCAAAAGAAATTCAAGACTTAACTAATGGGCACTCTTCAGACTTTGTGTAAAGGCAGTATTCATGTTCTGAAAGACACCAGACATTCTTAAATAGAAATTAAAACGACTTTTCTCCTTCTGCGTACCCGGTCACGCAAGCGTTTCCTAACTTTGTTGTTGGGATGAGTAAAACGGCTCACGCAGCTGTATCCTCTTATTTTTTATTTCCTTTATTCCTTTATTATTATTTCCATCACCAATTGGACAATGGAAATACGATTGTCTTTCCATATCAAGGTTGCTCACGAACTCTCGTAACCTGTAGCACTGCGCATACGCGGCCCGTTCCCAGGCTGCGCGGTTATGCACAGAAAGCCACGTGCTCCGTTGGCCCTATTTGAATTTATCATCATAGTACTGGTAAACATTACCTTTGCACGTGTGAAGGCAGATAGTGGCGGCCCTGTCGTTTATCTTCGCCCCGTTAACTTTAATAACACACTTCAACACGGAAATTGTCACGCCGCCGGATAAATGTCGTGGCGATTATTCGTGCACTCTTCTACACGCACCCAAATTCCTATTTTCACATTGCCAAGCTTGGATATCATCACCGGACTAACCCCACTTGATTTATTTCACAAGTTTATTTTTTCCATGCCTCTGGGTGTCGAAGTAATAAAACGCGTCCACCACTGATTTCACACCACGCACACTAATTCCGTTTATGTTGAGCGAGCATGTACACAAAGTTTGCCGGCATAATTTTTCTAGGCACTCGGCACTTAGAGACTGAAATAACGGCTCATGTTGTGACCTGTTTAAACACGTCGATAAATATAAAGCCTCACGAAGTTAATGCTCTTGTATTATTATTTGTCATGGTCATGCCCCTCTCTTCTAATGACCCACTGGTGGACTATTTAAAAATAACAAAAGAAATAAAAACCAATAAACAAAAAGGCCTCCGTACCCACCCTTGCCAAAACTTTTCTGTAAAGGATTGAATTTTTCTCTCAGTGATTAAATCAAACTGAACTGAGTGGTTACGTACGGGTGGAGACTCTAATCAGCGTTTGGGAGCATCGTGGAGTCAGCTGGTCAGAACATAATAGCGATGAACTTCGGCGAAGAAATACAACCAGGGCCGAATTTGAATGTGCGTCCAAACAAGTCGACGTCATCGGTTGGCAAAAAACCGGGAAACAACAAGGTAGCCCACAAAAGTGTTCACTACAATCGAGTCCGACAGAAGCATCGACTCGATACGAAGGCTGTGTTCTGGAAAAGGAGATAACTTTTTGTTCAGAGAAAAGGACCGGACATCACAAAGCCGGTGGTTAATAATAAAGAAAGGAAGACATCACACTACCTGAAGGTGGCCGTGCGCACTCCTGCGTTCAGGGCATCCGGAATGGGACGGCCAGAGCGGAACGACCTATTGAGGCCGGTGACGAGGGTGGCCTCTCATCCGCGCCGGAGCACACAATCCTCAGCACTAAACTTACGGCCCACGTGCAGAGAACTCCTCAGCCCGGCTTGCCAAGGAAAGGCCTCGAAATGACGCTTGCTTTCCTTTGCAGATGGTGGCGGCGGTTCACTTTCCCTCACGTACTGCCAGCACACAACACAAATTCTAACTTACGCACACATTTAGCCTGGAGTAAATAAATAGGCTAATGAATCAGTAAATGTGGGCACTCCCATGAAATCGGCGCACAAGTGATGTACTTTACCTAGGCCACACTAGGGGCAGAAACAACTGTTTTTCGGAAATTTCTTCCTTTATGAGCCAAACGGAGCAATAAAAACGCAATGGCCTCGCACCAATACGCAGCGGTGGAAGACGCGCGTATTCCGAAGTCCGGAGGAGAGATCCTAGCGGCGAACACGCCGACCAGGGGGGAGCCGTCTCGCTGTGTCGTCCCGCACGTGGCCAGAAGCGCGCCGCGTCTGGACAGCGTCGTCCAACCTGCAGGAATGCGGAGGCCAATGTGAGTTAGCGGTGCTTGCGCGGAGTCGGTGCTTTCGCGCCGAGCCCGACCGCAGCCCGAGCGCCCGTGTGGCGGTGCTAGGACACCCGCGCGAGAACGCAACCCGGCGGTTGCAGGCGGGTGGCCAGGAGTGCAGCATGCAGCTCGAGCTCCGCTGGTGCTCTAGCTCCGGAGCTGCCACGCCACACTGGGGGAAAATTCAGGGAAGCGAAGGTTGGAACATGGCGCGAGGAGTGAGCGGAGGATTCCCCGATTCTCCTCCTCTCTTTGATCTCGCTTTTTCTCAGTTATTACATCTCTCTCTTGCCGCGTGAGCGAGGACAGTGTGATGGCGGGAAACATTGCCGGGATGCGACTGCTAAAAGCACGTCAACGCTCACGGAAAAAACTCTGGGATTCATAGGTGTGATTGCGCGAGGTGGTTTTCAGCGCTGAAGGCGGATTCAGGAGAATATATGAAGAGTGAACAGCGCACAGTTTTTTAAAAGGACAATGCACAACTGTACAAAACACCAGCTGTGGCTACCGTCTGATTGCCCTTTCTCGCATGAAAAATCACGGTAATAAGACGTAGAGTCGTCAGCAGTGTTAACAACTAAGAACGGGTTCCGGGGGCTACAGAGAGCAGTAGCTTACGGTAGTACCCTGACAAGACAGAGACGTTTACGCACCCTCTGGAGCAGCCAGGTATGAAAGATCAGCCTCGTGGGCGCGGAATCAGCCACCGTACATGCGTCGATGGCAATTGTATGATTCGGCTGGCGCACAGGGTGGTTGTGCATTTTCGTTTTGGACGGTGAACATCAGCAAGAAAAATACAGGACACGGAGCAGCAAAAATTGCATGTTGCTAAGCTTTCGACGCATCTGCGTTGCCCTTGTCTCCAAGAATGCTAGTTACTCTGTAGTATTCGTTATCAATGGCACGCAAATGCAATTGTTGCCCTCTCTTTCCATTCTCGCCGCTTCGACAAGTCCTTTACGCTATAGTTGGTGCCTCTAAACATAATGGTTTTGTCAGAATAAGGAGTGGGGACATCACAATGCCGACACTTACGAATGCGCAGAGCCAGGTGTCCCGCAACTGTCACAAGGGCCCGACTATCTGACTTCGATTTGGCGGCTTCACCCCTGACTTTGACAAAACTGCATTACCTCAAAAGCAAAGTCCTGAGCACGAGGGAACTTGTTGAGGCTGCGAGAACAGAAAGAGAGGGCAATAACTGCATTAGCCGACGATGAATAATAATTTTACCGAAGTAAACTGCATACTTGGAGCCCAGGGTAATTCAGAGTTGGCGGAAGCGCTACATTTGTTATATCTGCTTGTTCCTTATGTAATTAACTGCTCCTAACATGGCATTTTGTGCAGGTGTGTGATATTTCTTACCAAAATTCCAGTAAAACTATCACTTTGAAGTCAGAGCTCTCTGCTGCGTCCTTGTGAACGACGTCGCTGTAACTATTTATAAATAGTCTGCAACTAACCAGCATGGTATCCTTTAAAAATATTCACCCCTGCATAGGGCGTATATTCAAATTTTTCACCATGTTATAGAAACTCAACGCATTTAAATCCAATTTCCCACAATGCAGTAGCTGGAAACCTCAGACACTCCAAGTTGAGGCATACTTCGCGAATTTGGGGGTGTGATGTCGTTTATGAACATTTGGAATCGTGCGTAGGGCCAAACAAAACCGAAACGTATAAAGCAATTCACTGGTTCGCTTAATATCCTTCGCTCTAGAACGCAGCTTTCCTGGTTTAAACTTATTTTATTGGTTAGGATGTTAGTTTTATGTTATTTTGGTTACAGTTTTTCCCGCACTCGGAGTTGTGAAGACTTTTTCTAAATGTTCAGGCGGCGTCAAGTGTTGTTGTATGTGTGAAGCTTTGGGGAACGTGGATAGCGGAGTGGTACTACGAGGAAGGGAGTGAGAGAGAGAGGGTGAAGTGGACTCTGCCCGTCAACGCAAATCTATTACATTACTGGAAGGACACTGCTAGCCCAGAACCCCACCACATGAATCGAAATGATCACTTTAAAAAGTGAACTTCCCTATAGACGATAGCCCAATACAAGATCCCTGTCATTTGGCTGCGGAAAGTAATACATTATATTTGTGCTGATGAGACCCGAGCAGAAAGAGCGCCTAATAGGGATGCGGTGGTTTATTAAATTTCTCACAGCGAGCAGTATGTGTTCTTTTAAATCGAGGCTGCTGATTTTTCCTCACATGACTTATTTTTGCAGTAATACCCACAAACGCTGAGTATAATATAAGATGGTCTGGTACGGAAATCTACATGAGGGAAATATTCGGCTTCCAGAAGCCCTAGGATTTAAGGGTACCACAGAGAAAGTTAACTTCAAGGCTGTCGAGGGTATGAAAAGAAGATTAGAATGCTGGTGGACGAAAAGCAGAGTGGGAAATATTGCCTAGGGCAGTTACCACCTGTAACAGAAAGAAAAGAATTTTGTGTCTAATGAGCTTTTTGTGCCTGCCCTAAGCAGCGCTAGTATTAAACCAAGAGTATAAACATAGGTATATTAGTCGTTCTTGCTAAGATGAGATGTCATCACCCCGCTATAAAGGGGAAACCAATAGCAATCATCATCAGCTTACGCAAGAAGAGCGTTTGGAAGTTCGAGCACGCACTTTCAGCTCTCCACAAAAGCAATTTCGAAAAATGCTGTTTATTATGGTTCCGCTCTGTGGTACGGATTTACTCACCTAAACCGGCGATCTAATCCACTCTTTGCACCTTTGCAAAATACATATAAACGTAACGTCCCAATAAAAACTTCACAGTTTTTTAGTTTCGAATTGCTTTAACAGTCTACTATTGGTAAAAGCAATCTTGTTTATTTTTCGGATCAAAAAACGCTCGAATTTCGCGGTGGCACCCCAGATCGATATTCTTGATTCGCTTGCAAAATATTTATACTATTTTGCTTAGATTGAGGTCACTTTTTTTCGTGGGGGGGGGGGGGGGGGTACTTTTCTGCTGCCAGATACGAAACACCTTTGGTTTGTCGATGTTCATCACTATAGATTTTGTTAGTGTTTACTTGTACGGGCTGTTTTTTTCAGTCGACAAGGACACAATATTAAATTGGCCGCTAGGGTCATTTAGGTTTGGCGTATTTTGTCTGCCAGCCTAATGTTTCAGCTGCACAAGAACAAGGATAGCAAAATAAGCAGAGAGAGAAAATAAAGGTTACCCCGAGCTGGACATCCACTAAATCCGAGAAAAAAGGACATGTGGCGTATAACGCGCAAACGAAGTCAATGTTGCGAGCCAAGCGAGCTAATGCATAGATAACGCGCAGAGAGAAAGACTGAAACTTGAGCGGAAACGGAAAAACAGCCGGCTGGTAGTCTGACCAACACCCTAAAAAGCATACACGGCCAGACACGCGTGTGGCCGTCAATTGCACGAGGTGCAGAAAAAGAAACATTTAATCTTGGCAATTCAAGTCGTGCACTAAAAGCGTAACTCAGAGGCCTTGAGGACGTAAATAAAACGCCTGCGTGTGGGTGAGCAAAATGCGTTCGCTGAAGGCTGTTTAGAGCCTGGCGCACGACCGCGCGGCGTTGATGTGTAGTGGAAACCAAACGGGAGTGGCGACCGCGCTCCAGGCTTCGTGCAATATTCACACGCCGACACCCGCCTCGGCAGCCTTCAGAGGATCTGAACTGACGACTTCGGAGGCATAGAGACGAGCGAGCAAAAAGGAGCGCTTGAGCGTATCGAAATCTGCTTACGACGCAGGCAGGGAAGAACGCGGGAGTGGTTACCTTGGAGCGAGCTCAGATAACGGCGGTAACAGTACCATCCACGGTCGAGTAGGCAGGGTGTACGCAGAAAGCGTGAGGTAGTAAAACTGGAAACGTGCAAAAGAGCGACTACAGTGAGGGAGTGGCTTGATGCAAAATGAGCACAGTACTTTAGGTGCATACTACAGCTGGTAATGGGGGAAAATGCAGAAGAGAGTGAATAATTTTAATGCGAATACAAATTCAGAGGAGAGACCAAGGGCCGAGACGTCCCGGTGATGCGATGGTGGTTCTATTCACAAGATGGCGGATGGAGAAAGACGAAGAAGCTCGAGCGAGAAGCGGCTCACGAGACATTACGGGCACCGATGATGATAATGGCATGGGTGTGGCGATGTAGATTAGAAAGGTTTACATCTTCCCCGCCCACAAAGAAGCCATGGTCAGTCCACGTCCAGTAGGTGCGTAAAGTTCGTTCGTTTATATCGGGTACTCTTAAGCAATCGGTTAGGCGAAGCTGAAGCAGGGGCCGTCTTTGGAGCACAAGCCGGTAGAGTCGGTGCAGAAGACGCAGCCAGTCGGAAATTCGAAGTAGATATTCGACACCTCTGAACTCGGACGTGTATTTAACGAATTTATTTAAACCTCGACCGGATAACAGCTTCATGCTTCTTTCTGGACGTTCGCACTTTCCTACTTGGACTGTCATTGTGAGATGCATTCCGGTTCGTAAAAGGGGGCTTATCGCGAACTCTTCGGCTGTGTTGTACGATGCGTGTAACAGCAATTCTCTTGGGATGTCTCTCAAAAGATCAGTATTCCGCTCTTCACCGTCGTTCATCGATCGTCTTTCAGTTGACAACACTTCGGCTCATCTTGGCCTTTCAGCTTTCCAGCTGGTACAATCCGTGATGTCAGTTTCGGAACACTCCCGATCTGTAGCTTGTGGTGACACCAAGGGAGTCGAGGAGACGCCTGACTTGCTCATGGCTATGTCGGTGGTTTCTTGGAAGGCACAGGATATCAAGGCGTCGTCTGGCTGGAGATCACGCGCATCCAACGAAGTTATCGCATTGTCCTGCTTTGCTTGCGGTAGGAACTGTGGCGCATGCAAAGTTTCTATCGCAGAGGCTTCTTGGAAATTCTTCTATAAAGTAGGTCATATAAGTCTTCTGTCAGTGTATAAAACTCATTTAAGTTTGTAGGGAAATTCATTGTCTCGCCGATCTGGCACTGTTCTTTGGTGTCGTATTTTGTGGCTTTCAATTTATAGTATATACGGATCATAACCTGTGTTATTTCATCTTCGTATTCCAGGTTGGTGGCATATTCCTCGTCCAGGAAGTCGGTGTGAATGAACGGCCCGATTTCTTCGTTCAGCGTTCTCAATCCAATTCCAGTTTTCCGTAGCTGGCGCATAAATTACTTGAGCATGTCGCAAACATCACTCGTCATTACGGTCAACCGTAATGCGGATTCGGCGTTTCTGAGTAGTTTACGCGCGTATAGCAGTACCTTTTGTCTTTTCGTCTTAAGTTCATTAAGGCGCATTTTAGACTCAAGACTATTGTGTTTCACACATCAAAGTTACTGCGTCATGCATTGCGCAATCAGCGGCGGCATTCACCTCACCGTTCAGGAAGTCGCCGCTGGACCCATAGGAAAATATCGTCGGAGGTGAGGGTGCCTTGCAATCTCGTCCGTTCTTCGCGTCGTTCACGTTTGGATACCACCACTGGTTCAGTCCATTACGCCGGACCTTCGTCGGTATCGAGGGGTCCTCCTTCAAAATAGGCCAAATTTCCGATGACTCCAAATCGCACAGGGCCTTCTTCCCGGGTTTGGCACCATATAAAATAGGAGGGAGAGACCAAGAACGAGACGTCCCGGTGATGCGATGGTGGTTCTAGTTACAGATGGCGGATGGAGAAAGACGAAGCAGCTCGAGCGAGAGCTCTTCACGAGAGATTATGGACACCGATGATGATAATGCCATCGGTGCGGCGATGCTGATTAGAAAGTTTCTACAGCGAAAGCATCAATGGCCATTGAGCGGGAAGGCCGCATTCGGCATAGGCGTCGCTAGCATCAGAAAGGTGGGAACGGCACTGTGAAAATAAATTTGAACAAATTTGGCCGAAAAGTAAATTAATACACTTGCGTCTCCAGAACATTCAAACCTGCGCCTTTGGAATGATGCTCCAGTACGGAATCTGCAACACCAATTTTAATTTTTTTGTTTCTCCGTTTCTTTACATTTTAAAAGTCAACCGCTATCGTTAGAGTTCTTAGCAGCTTCCGCCATTAAATGGATGTTATACCATTTCGACTTCTTGAGTGTGACTTTCAAAATTTGAACGTAACGCTTGCATTCTGGACTGCGACTTTAGGAGACGTCAAAAACTATTGCGCGCAGCTTCACCTTGGAAGAGCGGGATGTTTCTTGGCACGCCCGGAAGCTGGACATTCACTCAAGTACACGTGAAAACTCAATATAGGCATAACAACATACTCCCTTTGGTGAGTTTGGTATTGGTAACGGCATTTGCCGTCACAAGTTAACGTCCGTTTTACCAACTTAAATTTGGTCCCGACCTATTTCATGCATTGTGGATTTCGAAATAAACACATGTATATCTAGTACATACAGCTCTATCGCAGAATGATACTGGGACGATGTTGGGTTTAAAACACGGGTAACCGTAAGTTAAAGCTGCATACAGGCATAAAATCGTCTCCGCTGATGTGGATTAGTAGGTGACGATGACGGAAGCGATAAAAAAGCTATCTGCTATTACGCCAATAGGTATTTTATTTCGAAGGCAAGATACCCAACGAAAATACTCTCATGAATACTCGAAAGAATTTCGGAATGCAATGAACTGGACATGAGTGTTTGGGCGCTCGGAACTCATAAGTGCTTGCATGTGTCCTTACGGTAATTTGGCACTCCAGTAGTGCAGTTTATTACTTACAACCTTTTTTCCCTGAAAGAAATTGTAATAAACGTGACGTGCGGTAGCACAATACTTCAGTTAAAAATACCGCATCTCGTACCGAAGAACGAATGTGACATAAGTTCAACAATTTCTTCAGGTGGTTGTCTTCAACCGAAGGCTCCACGTTATTATAGCCCAGAAGAAATTTAAGGATAAACTTGTTCTCTTCAGGCATCAGGTCGCTAGCACGCCGCCCAATGTGTTTGGCGAGTGATGCGAAGGTTCGCGCTTTCAGACTCTCTCCTTTCTCAGCTCGTGGGTTAATTAAAACGGATTTGAGGAAGCTCAGTCATGTGTATTGAGCGTTCTCACGCTGGTGTACCCTATTTAAATTCATTTATGGTAGTGGTAGTACAGTAAGCGGTTTGTGATGAAACAGAACCTCCCATGCCTTGCCCAGAATTTCTCTATAATTGACACAAGAAAAGGTTAGACCCGAATTACGCCGATACATACCACTGTAACAAGGACGCAACACTGTGCGGTCTAAGACTGACGAGACAATATAGCAGAGTGTACTGAGGTCAAAGCTTGAGTTGGGAATAGTGTGGTGAGGTGGTCCATACTTCGTGACAAATGAGCGTTACGAACGTGGCAGAAGGACGAGGAATTGGAAACAGGGATGCTAATTTAACTTCGAGAGTGGTTTGTTGCATGCGAGGAATATAAAAAATGCGGGAAAAGAAATTAGTCGATGTAGATAGACAATATCTATCTTGAAAAAGCGAAACGGTGGCACGCACACAGGTGCCCCTGCGCGCTACTACTTAAGAATAGCCTTGTTCAGAAATGTCGCATGCCTTCGGTCCAGGTAGCGCTTCAAGATGTCACACTGATGAAACAAACGCTCGCACCCGCCGGAAAAAAAAAACATTTGCGGGAAGTGTGTTGCCAGTAGAATATTTGACAGCGCACTCATTCACTTGAAGCCTGTCGGTGACAAAACATACGTTTTCTGCCCCTCTGCCCCACATGGGTGTTCGTACAGGAGAGCGAAATCTGGTGGACAGCTTCGCTCGTGCACTCCTTAAGCCACCTTGTGAGGCTCTTATTGCAGATTTTCTTGCAAGGCCTTCTCAAACGCACATTCTTGCCAAGGCTGCCGACCTTACTGTGAACAAAAACTTCCACCCACACTCCCGAATGCTGAAAAATACCATTCATTCGGTGCGCGTCGTGGTCCTGAACTCTTTGCGGGCGGCGGGAGAAACTCCCTGCTTCTCTTAGGTTATGATGTTGTTAGACCAACGAAGAGGAGCACATAAAACACCGACGACAGCAAGCCTGGACTGGATCCCGCAACATGGCCTCCTTCTGGTTGTGGCTATATTCCGGGGCCAAGTTTAGTGCTTCCATACGTCGGGGTGCCCGGGTGGCATGTGGATGCGCAGAGAGCTTGGAGCTACCGTTCCTATTTACGCGTTTGGTTTTGCTCTATGAGCGAAATTCTGGCTGCGGGGCATTTGTGTTGAAGAATCGAATTCCTTGGACCGACTCTCCCCATGCCCTGTTCTGTCCCCGACTCCATTACACCACCTATCCACCCCGAAACACATTATTTGGAACTCTGTCTCACCCATTTTCCTTTCCCCCACTTGTCCATCACTCTCTTTTCCAACCTCCCCCATACTCTCTTGGAGTCACAACAGTTTTCTCTCCACTTCTTTGTCTACCCTAGTCCCTCGTACCACTCATTCATTCCATCCGACTTTCTTGTCAGTCTGTCTTGTTCCTTTCGCTGAAGCATCACCCCTACTTGAGCGCTGTAGGTGTAGCGTTGGCTGCTTCCTGTGTTCAAGAAGGTGTAACGTCACCAGTTACATTTTCATCACCGGCAATAAAAGCTTGTAGCGTTAACGCGGGCAAGTGTGCCCCAAAAAATGTGCCTCTGTAATATTTTAGAGCTGTTTTTGGTACCCTCTTTGTCTGTCTGATTACCAAGTGCGGCTGTTTCGCTTGTATACTCACAGCTTTCGAATAAGAAATACTGCCCGCTTCACCAAGACACCCCTGAGCCGTGATGTCTGTGTTGTGCACTTCAAGAGGTAGTGCGTTACCCTCATGGATATAATCTGACAACTGCAGAAACAAGTTTCTGAGTGCGGTATGCTCCCTTTGTAGCTTTCCGAGTTCTGAGTACATTAGAATGGGTGAAGATAAATCGCCGCAAACAAATTATCTCACCATCCCCAGCAATGTCGGCAGCGGCCATTCGGATAGCGATGAGCGTGTTGTGGATTGCTTAGGTTGTCTGTGAAAGAAATACATTTATTATCTAGGGAAAACAGCGCAAACAAAGACATGAACAGAGAAAGATGCATGACAGGGACTGCGCTGAACTGTCAACTGGTTTTATTTTGAAAGAGAGACAATATATATAGCCGTCCAACCGAAGGTTTATCTGCGCATGCGTAGAAAATTTATTTCTTTCTCAGCCAGGGTGATAGAAGCCATGCTGACGCATGCCTCACCAAGCGTAAGGATCCGTTCTGATTCGACAATTTCACGTGAGAGCCGTGATTTGCACTTTCTAATGATAAAAGTGTGTTGTAATTCTGGCAAACAGTCCTTGCAAGTTGAACAACGGCTTACCAGGAAGCCCTCCGCATCTTTACCCTCCCGCGCATTCTTTACATGGTTCGCGTGCTCCCTTAGCCTATCGTTGACGCATCTCCCAGTTCGGCAAAAGTACATTTTCCGCACGTTAAGGAAATTTGATAGACTACCCCTTCTGCACATTCAACAAAAGGTCGCCGATGATTTGTGCCGAAGCCGCTTAGCTGGGTTGCCTTCGGGTCAGTCATTTTCCAGAGCTTCGAGAGCTTGTGAATGGTAAAGAAGACAACGTCCACGTCATACCTCTGGGCCACTTTTTCACTTTTTTCACTGTTTTACCTATATTATGTACCAACACACCCAGTTTTCCACGTTAATCAGTTACATTTATTGTATTGCACTCTCACGCAACGAATAAGTGCCATATGCTGCTGTATCTTGCGATTCGTGTTACGGAGTTGGCTTTGTGTTAGTAGTATTGTTAATACATATATTCGTGGTTTTCGTCCCCATAGCCTTCATCGAATATCATTCGGATGTTTCACGAAATCGCTTGTAACGGTCCTTTTTCTTATTTATGGTTTGTTTCTTTCGTTTATTCCTGAACTTTCCAAAGGCCTATCGCTTTAGCTTTATGTTTGTGAAATGATAATTTTGCTTCAGAAGTCCCTCTGAAGTCAAAAATTGAAATCGAGCTGCTTAAGTGGTTACAAGGCATTTTAACGACTGAGCTAGAGTGCGTGCAATTGCATTATTCGAAATCATTAATATTTGCTTGTATCCAACTAAAAGCAATCGATCGCAACTGTTGTGGGAGGTATAACTCGAGGGGTGAAAGACCACCGGCCCTTAAGCACTTGACAGACAGCAGAGGCACACATATAACGCTTTAATTGGGCAGCGTGAATATAGGGGGTGGAGTTGAACGCACAAAAATGAGTCTTACAATACCTCCTACAAAAAACATTCAAGTTGTAGGTGCCTAACATGTTTGAAAACATCGGCAGCAAGAAAAGATGGTCGATATTAATACCCACCCGCGCAACGTAACAAGAAAATGGTTACCATAACAATAGGAACTTCGCATTTGGTCTGGAATGAGTGATCAAATTCTGAAAACAAAAACGTACAGAATAAGACGCCGAGGGAAGAAGAAATAACTTTGGTTGAGGCCGCACAAAAGAATTTTAAAAAATGGGCAGTCGGATACAGCAAGTTGTCGTTAAGGATTCCCAACAAGTCATTTTCCGGTACGACGGCCACGTTAACACACAAACACACAAAGAATATCAGCAGCCTCTCTTGGAATTCTCTAAACTCGGGGAAAACTATCACTCTATCTGAGGCGATAGCTACTGCGAGGGCACTCCCGACAGTTGTTTTTCTGCTCCACGTCTTGGAGCTGCAAATGTTGTTACTGCAACGAACGTTCCTCTGAAACCAATGCTCCAAACAAACATATACAAGTTTAAAAATTTCTCAAACCTAATAAGCTCTCCTAGATCTTATCAAAATCGATTCCATGGGAAACAACCAAAATACATTGCGAGTACTATTTTACAGTGAACTTCTTTATAAAAAGTGTATACGCTCAGACCGATTATCGTGGTGCAGTATGTTTCACTTCTTTTTTCGCTCGCCCCTTTTTCTGTACCACAGAGAAATGTGAGCTCTGCCTCGTTTCACGTGACGCCTTTTGATGACCAGCGAGGCGGAGAAATGTAATGGATGAAAAACTAGAAGAAGATTGGGTGTCACAAGAACATATTGAGGGCGAAGACCGACAGCAATTCGGGTACAGATTGCAGCAGCCGCACAAAGACTGAGGCTGATCAGATTGAGCAGAACATCAAATTTGAAGAAGGTGATCGGCCTGATTGCAAAGGACTTATTGAAAATGCTTCTTATAACTCTATAGTGACAGGTTAATTCAGTGTGACTGGTTTTATGTCGTTAATACTGTGCAGAATCCACATTTTCACTTTATAATCATGTACATCAAAGATCACGTTAAAACCTTTAAATTGTTTTATATGACCGCATCAAAAACGGTTTTTGAATCAGACACTCACGAGCGAATGTGTCAATGATACAAAAGCAACCTAGTGATACTAATGACAATATTTATTTTAAAGTACCAAGTTTTCAAGGACAACCTAGCCCCTTCCTAAAGATAATCTTTACATGCATCAGCTCTTCGAGATGGTGATATAAAAATTTCATCCCGTTAATTCCCGGCGTTTTCATATAAAAACAGAGGACAATAATAATTATCGCATTATCAGCGGATTTGCTTTTAGCGAAGTAAGCCGCATTCTGGAAGGTAATCTATATTCTTTCTAAGGCTTTGTAGTGTAATGAGACCGCACGGTAAACAACACTGATTACTATGCAAAACCAAAATACGCAGCAATAGGGTTGGTTATTTTGTAGTGTTTTTACTTTGATGCGTTTTAGGTTTTTAACTTGCTCTACCCTACAGCTTTCTTCGAAACTACACGTACTAATACCTGAAAGAACGCTTTTCAAAGCGAGTTCCGGACAACACAAACACAGAAATATGACCGGTTCTAGCGCAGTAAGAAAACCAGTACGACCATTTCTGTGACTAAACTACCCTGTCGTGTGCCTGTATTAGGGGTTCCCTCAGAAAATACATCATGGCGGTAGGTTAGTCTAGATAACATTTTCTCACCCGAACCCACCAACTAACTTAGGATTTTCTGTTCGGTTATAGCGTGGTGCTGTTTTTGTTACAGTGGTATAAAATCGAGACATTACGGCTTACGGTCGGATTTTGTTGCAAATTTAAGGCAAAGGAGGTAGAATGATATACTGCTATATACACGTGAACTTGCCCTTTTAAAATGTAAGAGAGGAATTAAGAACTTCGGGTATTGTTTGATTATTATTCACCACCTTCGGCTCTGATCCGTTTTTACAGATACCGAGAATACACCTGAGACGTTCAAAAGCGGTTGCCCCACAAGAAAGCGTTAAAACAGGGGCTCAGAGGATTAAACTTGAATGTGCCAGGAAAAGAACAGATGCAGTTTGAAGAAAATGGGATAACGACTGCAGCTAAAGCGTCCTCCCCAAGCTGTGTAGGCGTACACGTGGTCTCTACTTGAGTGCTGCAGGGAAAAATAATCTTCGAAGCTGAAAGGTTTCGCCCTTCTCAGCGGGCGCGTCACATAGCGCCATAAAAGGATTGAAACCTGCTGAGCCGGTTTAAGCCATTATAACGATGGCATCCTGTCTCATGGAAGAAAGGCTGTCTTTCGAAGGTGCGTCTATATTACATGAAAGGAACTTCACAGGAATCACCGCCTAAAAAGGTTCGAGGCCAGATACGCCAGCATGATTGAAAGAACGTGGTACCGTATAAAACGTTTGTCGTTTCCCATATGCCAGCACTCCGGAATTGACCCACTAGGGCGAAAAAACCCTTCGTAGCTTTTTGAAGTTAACAAAGGATGTACGTAGTACGCGTCACCAGGAATTCAAATTTATAAAGAGTAATCCACGATTAAGAAACGCAATCAAATCCTTTAGGATATTAAGGGCTTTATACCTATATAAATCACACTCTTCTCGCAAGAGTCTGGTATTGCGGAAGACGACGTCTTTGCAGCCTACAACGCCGCGCGAAAAAATTTTATAGAAAACACAAATTTCATCACGTTTATGAAACTACCAGAGCACTCATGTATTTTTTCAGGCGTATATCCCTACTAACATTAGAGTGCTAGTCAGCTATATTTTAGGTTAGAAAATATTTTGTGTTTAATGCCACAAAATTTAGTCTTTACCCTACGTGCCAGCACTGTACCCAAAAAACGTATAATTGCGCTGCAACAAAGGCTTCTTAAAGATAAATGGAAATAGAGCAGAGTGTTATCTAATAAAGCGAAAAGCAGGAAGACTGCTGTACACGTATTGATAGAAGAACGTCACTGCTTGCAAAGGATTAAGGGGACATGCCTCTCGGACATGTGCATAGTTCACATGTTTGGACAGAACACCTCGTTCGAAAGCGACATAGCAGTTTAAGCTACAAGACTTCACAATATGCGTAATTTCTCACTGGCGTTCAAATAAACTTGAACAAAATAGTCAATAAATCTTAAGTGCTTAAGCACAAGAAAAAGCACACGAAGATTCCAACAACGGGTATTCAGTTAAGTGTACGATGCAAGGGATAGGGCCGGTATAGAAAATAGCAGAGTGGTTTTCTTGCAAATAGGTTTTCCGTACTCAACTTCCGCAGACACCGAAATCTAGAGGGCGGCAAAGGAATTCTTTGAAATACACGAACCTCATTATGCAGTTTGAGATGCTTGATTGGGTGTGTTGAGCTAGTATTCGTGCATAAGGTACGCTGTTGTTCACCAAAAAGGGCCTTTCATATCTTTACCGTATACCGGGTGCGCCTGACTACCGCATCAGCGCAAAAAAGACTAAAAATCTTGTTTATCTGGTTATGATAGACGATTTTTCCATCAATTTTTAATAAAATTCCCGCCAGAAATTTTGGTGAGCTACACAAGCAGCTATTTGATGCGATGGCTAATTCAATTGAAGAATATTTTTCATTACTAGAAACTTGGGAATATTCAAGCTAACCTACTAAAATTATGAATCGGTAATAATTTTGGTCTGACAGCCATGTGATAAAACGCATGAGTATGACGGCTGCATTATAAAAAAGCGAAGCATTACGACCTACGACAGCTACGTTTTACAGCAAACCAAACTGTATTGGTGGTGTTGACCACCACTAGTAGAACCTAGCCTCCAAAGAGCCGCGTAACTTCCAACCCAATAAAGTTTCAGTTCTTGTTGTTGGGCTGCTGTACTTGTTCTTCTTGTGCATCGCGTATTGGCAAAAAACTAAGCTCATACACCTTCTCTAACTCTATGTGTGATCTGCGTTTTGTAGAGATTTACTGGTCATCAACCTTCACAGAGTGTAATGGCTCCTACGTTTTTGTTATTTAGAGAAGGTTGTGCGTAGCGCGGCTTGTGCGGGCAATATGTTAGGCATCAAATTACAAACTGAGCGGAGTGCAGCGCGACTGTGCCGCCAGTCAATAAATCGCCTAAGGAACGCGTGCGTGATTCCTTGGCGCCTTATACTGCAGGCACCGTAAACAGAACCATTCTCAGGCAGTGCCTCGTTTTAAATTATGGTATTCGCCGCGCACTCACAGCGTAAATCGAAGCGAGCTATTCTAGCACTGTATCTTAGCGGGACGGCGGCAGCTGTGGCGTAGAGGTAGAGCATCCGCATCACATGCAGAAGGACCGTGGCTCAAATACCGGAGCCAGACAATTCCCACCGGATGAAAAAAATCTGCGTATTGATGGAAGTGCAGAATGGGGCTTGGGGTGCGACCTGAACCCGGCGACCATTGCCGGCAACGCACTCCCTCACCAGAGCACGACTGGCCACCCTGGTGTAGTAATGACCACAACCTCCCATGAATACGCCAATTAACCCACGGCCCCCAGTTTGCAGTGGCTGCAAAGCAACTGACCACGGTGGCGGTCAGACCTGTGACGCAGCAGAGGGGGCTACGAATACCTGGACCCGGACAGGCCTCCATTAGAATCTGAACCTGGCAACGTTTAACACGAGAACCTTATCTAGTGAAGCGAGTCTAGAGGTGCTGTTCGAGGAATTTATAGGCAATAAATGGGATGTCATAGGGCTTAGTGAGGTAAAGGAGGACAGGTGATGCCTTTACGGCGCTGAAAAATGGGGACGTACTATGTTACCGTGGTCTAGTGGAAAGAAGAGAACTGGGAAGTGGGACTTACAGTCAATAATAGCATATCTGGCAACACAGAAGAATACTATAGCATTTACGAAAGGGCCGCAGGTCTTGCAATTACGCTCAATAGGAGGCACAAACTCAAGGTGGTACAGGGCTACGCGCCCACATCCAGCCACGACGACCAGGTAGTGGAACGCTTCTTTGAAGATGTGGAATCGGCAATGGCTAAAGTAAAAACACAGTATACCGTAGTTATGGGGGACTTCAATGCTAAAGTATTCAAGAATCTGGCTGGTGACAAGCCAGTTGGGAACTATGGTCTGGGCTGTAGAAATAGGAGGGGGGGACCTACTAGTCGAGTTCGCAGAATGGAATAACCTACGCATAATGAACACCTTCTGCAAACGGGATAGCAGGAAGTGGACGTGGAGGAGCCCGAATTGGGATCATAAAAATGAAATAGACTTCATATTATGCGATAACCAGGGCGTCCTGAAGGATGTGGAAGTGTTTGGAAGGGTAAGGTGCAGTGACCATGGCATGGTAAGATCTCGAATTAGGCTAGATTTGAGGAGTGACCGTAACAAGCTAGTACCAAAGAAGCCGATTAATGAGCTAACAGTAAGACGTAAAATAGAAAAATTCAGGATAGCGCTGCAGAACCGATATTCAGCTCTTACCGAGGAAGGAGAGCTTACGACACAGGAAGCCAGCGAACACCTTACACGCATTATCACGGAGTGTGCAGTAGAAGTCGGGAGCACGATGGCTAGACAGGATACTGGTAAACTTTCCAAGGAGACGAAAGATCTAATTAAGAAACGGCAAACTATGACAATCTCCACCACAGCTCACTGAATAGAATTACCGGAGCTTTCGAAGTTAATCAGTAAGCGTGAGACAGCTGACATACGGAAGTATAATATGGAAAGGATCGAATACACTGTAAAGAACGGAGGTAGTCTGAAAGCAGCGAAGAGGCGTCTTGGCGTGGGGAAAATGCAGATGTATACACTTAAAGACAAGCAATGCAATGTCATCACAAATGGGGATAAAATAGTCGCAGTAGCCGAGGAGTTCTATAGGAATCTGTACAGTAGCCAGGGACATCCAGGATAATGCAGAACGAGAAAGTAGTTCAGAGGAGATAGACATCCCACCAGTAACAACCGAAGAAGTAAGGAAAGCTTTGAATGCAATGGAAGGGAGCAAAGCACCTGGTGAGGATCAGATAGCAGCAGACCTTTTGAAGGATGGTGGAGAAATTGTACTTGGAAAGACTGGCAAACCTGTATACGCAATGCCTAATGACCGCAAGTATACCGGAATCTTGGAAGAACGCGAACATCATCCTAATCCACAAGAAAGGTGACATGACGGACTTGAAAAATTACAGGGCCGATCAGCTTACTGTCAGTCATCTACAAGGTACTTACCAAGGTAATCGCTAATACAATTTCTGCAACCTTAGATCTCGGTCATCCTAAAGAACAAGCAGGGTTCCCTAAAGGCTATTCAACAATTCACCATATTCACACGATAAATCAGGTGATAGAGATGTGCGTGGAGTATTCTAAACCCCTATATATAGCCTTCAAGATTATGAGAAAGCACTTGAACTCGGTCGAAATCTCAGCAGTAATTCAGGCATTGCGGAGCAAGTGAGTAGATGAGCATTATGTAACAATACTAGAGGATATCTACAATGGGTCCACAGATACCATCATCCTCCATAAGGGGAGCAGTAAAATACCTATAAGGAAGGGCGTCAGACAAGGAGACACAATCTCTCCAATGTTATTCACAGCATGTTTACAAGAAGTATTCAGAACGTTGGATTGGGAACAGGTGGGAGTAAGGGTTACTGGAGAATACCTCAGTAACCTCACATTTGCTGATGACGTTGCCTTGCTAAGTAACTCGGGGGACGAATTGCAAAGCATACTTTCCCCCCTGGACAAACAGAGTAGGACTGTGGGTCTCAAAAGTAATATGCAGAAAACCAATGTAATGATCAATAACCTCGGGACAGCACAGCGGTTTGAGATAGGTGGTGACAAAGTGGAAGTGGTAAGCTAATATATCTACTTAGGCCAAGTAGTGACCCCCGGATCTCAACCATGAGGCAGAGATAACCAGAAGGATAAGAATGACGTAGAGTACATTCGGCTGGCTTGTCAGCTAATGAATGGCAGGCTACCATTGTCCCTGAAGAAGAAAATATATGACAACTGCATCTTATCGGTACTCACCTACGGGGCAGAAATTGGAGGCTAACTAAGAGGGTTCAACTTAAATTGAGGACGACTCAGCGCGCAATGGAAGGGAAGATGATAGGGGTAACATTAGGGACAAGAAGAGAGCGGAGTGGGTCAGGGAGCAAACTGGTGTTAACGACATATTAGTAGAAATTAAGAAGAACAAATGGACGTGGACAGGGCATGTAATGCGAAGGCAAGGTAACCGTCGGTCATGGAGAATAACAGAGTGGATCACTAGAGATTGCAAGCCTTGCAAGGGGTGGCAGAAAGTTACATGGCCAGATAAGATCAAGAAGTTCGCGGGGATATAGTGGTCGCTGTTAGCGCAGGATCCGGGGTAATTGGAGAATAATGGGAGAGGCATTTGCCCTGCAGTTGGCGTAGATAATCTGGTGATGATAAGGATGAGGATCTTAGCGGATTGCCTTTGGGAGGCACATCCTGAGCGACCCTTTCCTTTTTACTCACCCTTAGCCATCATTTCCTCTGCGTCCCATTAGGTGTTCTTGTCGAAACCCATAGGTTTGTAGAGCGCAAAAACGCACATTGAAAAAAAAAGTAACAAGGATAGCTTTTATGTCGGTTACTTCGTTCTCTGTTGGTCTGTTTTCGTGTGGTACGAAGCTATGAATCACCGACCCCAAGAAGCCGAAAACCCACAAGCTGATAAACTACGCAATCACTTTCACATTTCATCCGCTGAGCACCAGGTTACTTTGCTTTCATATCTTATTATGCCCCCTGTGCACTCGTTACGCCAACGGCGGCGGAATCCCCAATCACCTCAGGAACGAGAGCTTAAAAATTGCGGAAAAAACAATGTCCCGCTGTGTAAGGGTTACAGGTAACCCGGTATAAAGAAGCTGGTGCCCATTCCTGTCTTGAGCCTTGTCCTCATAAGGCATCCACTCGTATTCCAAGGAATATGTTCCACTAAATGCTAACTTTTAGCCCCGAATTCTAAACACTTGCGAGCATTGCAAGTTCCTACTACCGTCATGAAATCAATGGCAGTTGTATCATTTTTGTATTCTGTATTGTAGGAAACCTTGAAACCGACCCTCTTGAATTCTCTTGAGGAGCCCTCTCGAGTCCGAGAAGCCTTTGCAAACAAAAAGACCCTCTTCCGACTAAGAGATGTGCTCCTGTCGTAGATAAAAACCACGTCTCGTGCAAGATATTGATTGGCCAACGATGTACCATAAATGCGCTAACTGCGGATGCCTTTTCTTTTTTTATAGCTATTGTTCTTCGTCGGTAAACCACCCATTGGGTCTAACCACCTCTGGTATTCTGAAAGAATATTGTTCCGCTTTGCGTACCCGTAAATTACTAATGCACTTACATTTCTGGAGGTAATAAACAAACTTTCCAGGAATGAGCTCTGCACCAATTTTTATTCCGTGAGGCCTAATAGATGCTCCGCGCGGAATTCTCTTTTAAAAGACAAATCTGATCGCGTCACTCACCCTCCTTAGAAAGCATACTTTAGAGCAATGTTACCTATGAGTATAGACGCCCTTGTTTAATGCTCTCATAAGTAAGGGACTCATGGATGCCATCCTATAAAGGCACATGTGCAGACAGTGAAGGCATGCATGGGGATGAAATGGGTTCAGAAGGAGAAAAGCATGCACCAAACTGCTATACAAGGGAGGGGCAGGCAGCGAAAGAAGAGAAAAAAGGAGCGAACCAACGCTTCCTCTGCGGCCACGAAGAGGAACGAAAGGATGAGAAGAGATTTCAGGTAAACAGGAATTAAGTTAAACACAGATTAACTGCATGGAGAGAAGTAAAAGCGTCAGAGGTGGGAGTAACAGGCCGAAGAATGAATTTAGCGGGAGGGGCGGCAGTTGACCATCGCCTATGCAGGTCATCTGGCGGGAAGCAAGCAGATGTTTTAGCTATAGATTACTGTCAACAGTGCTTTTTATAATGTGTTGTGCCTCCTGTCTTACTTCCTTATGCGCTACACGCAGTCTTGTAATCACGGTACTACGTGCCTTAGGGGATCCCAATGAGACTGAGAAGTGGAGCCTAACCAGGTAAACGTTGCTTCTTCAGATTTTGCCGCGTGAGGCTACGTGCGATAGCATTAAAAGTATGCTGTACAAAGGCGATGAGGCACGCCGTAGCGGAGATCTTCGGATTAAGTTTGACCAGCTGGCGATCTTTATCGTGCGCCGAAAACTCTAACACAAGGAAGTTTTAGCTTTTCGCCTCCATTAGAAAAGAAGTTTCACTAAGCAAGTGCTCACGAAGCTGCGTCTTTCCGTGGCGAAAAGGCAAGCGGAGCAAACCCCCACTAAGGGCAAATACCGTTGCTGTGTTTCCCCGAAGGAAAGGTTGCTTTGGTTGAGATAAATGGTTTTAGGTGCCGGCATTCCGAAGGTAGAAGTGCAGTCCGCCAAACTGAGTAGTGACCTTCGGGAACTTCAATGATCATATGCGCGTTTGATATCTAGGGCCACAAAATACCGGCCCTAATTGCTTGTAGGCTGAGGACACCGTCTTAAATACCTAGAACGACGCACGTGTGCTCAGGTGCGTCTTAAATCTATACATTGCGCATGGGATGAATCCCCTGACTTCTACGTACAGCTGTAAAACGTTGCAGCAACTTTCGTTCAAACAATCTACCCCAGAAGATGAAAGAAAAACAGGCGGGGTATTCTATAGATGCGGACATTTGTTTGGAGTAAGCAAGCAAAATAATTGGCTGCAAAATACTCGGGGAGAAAATTTCCAGAATTCCAGAGAAAGTCAAATGAGATGGAGAAGGTGCTCTAGACAATCATCGTCCAGAGTTGGCAAAGAATCGACCGTTTGCTTAACCTGGCCCAAGAGCACCATTCTTTTTCGGTTCATCGAAGGAGGCTTGAAGATCGTACCGCTGATACGTCTTATCGAAGTTCTTGGTAAGCAGGCTCCCTGTAGGTAGGAGGGAAGTATTGCAGGTATGTAGTCCGTGGAAGCATTTATAGGATCACTGAGTGACTTTCCATAGCAATCAATGGGGCCCTGGGAGGCTCGAGGTGCCTTGTTGCTCGTGGTGTTCGATTAGGTGGCGGAGAAATTACCATGGTTAGGGATTTGTGAGATAGGCTTTGAAGGCACCCCGAAGGGTGAGCCAATTCTTCTTGGTGATCAGGTTGGCTTAGGCAGTGGCGTGTTTATTGAGTGCTACTATCTGGTTGCTGAGCTTGCGAATATGTCGCCACCTTCTAACCATTTTAACGAGACTTTGGCGACCTTCCGAGCTTCTGCGTAGCTTAGGGGCTACACTGCAGGACTGCGATGAGGTGGCTTCTATTCTAGTGCACGTATGACCTATTTGGGCCAGGTCGTCGATCAACTCAGATATACCCTGGTGGGAGTCCATGGGCTAGCAGGATGTTGCCATATGAAACGTATCGCAGTTAGTTCGGCGAGTGATAGTGGTGCTCTCGCATGAATATCTGGGTGGTTTCATGGTGAGAACATACATTTTCTTGAGTGGATGAGGGAGTGACGAGGGCTCCGAAATGAATTAATGCTTTGATGAAGTGTCTACAAACATTGGCTCTGCAGAGTTACTGTATATTTTTACAAACGTTCTAAAAAGTACACTAATATCTTTTAGTGATTGCGCAATACCAGTAGGCGCGGATTGACTTCACCGGGTAGTTTTCCTCAACGGACTGAAAAATTCAATAACTACACACCTTTGGAAATACTGCCAACGGGAGTGGCCCGACATCAAATACCTTGTTTTATTGTTATTTTAATTAGTTCAGTCAATTAAAAGTATTGTACACATATACGCGGTTCACACGCGCTACAAATTGCATAGCGTTTGTTTGACGTCGGGAAGCTCAATAATACGTGTTACACAAATGGCTTTGTGAAGGAAGGACATGTTCCGGTCCCTGGTGTTGGCCCTGCTGAACATTCATCAGCGCAACCCTCGTGAGCTTCTCCTTGTCAACGGAACCACACAAGCTAAAACAAAGCAAAAAACTTCTCAGCAGCGTGATCCCACAAGAGCAATTTGCAAATGACGATGCAGCTATTACCTCGTGCAACGACTTTTTTTGCTGCCTCATTCATCCTATTTTTTCTCGTGGCCTTTAAGCCCCAATTTTATGGTTTGGGGAGTCCTTCTCTTTAGAAATTTCGTTTTTCTTACCTTCCGGTAGAGTGTCCTCATCGCAGCATTAGGCGCTGATTTAATTTCCCGGCCTCTCATTACGACCCAAGAAATATTCAAGAGATAAAAAGACGCCCAGCTACGAACTTGAGGAAGGTGAGAGAAACGGTAAATTTGCAGACGTGCTATTTTTGCCATCAATATCACGGGTATGGCAGCATTCCGATGCCACACTTGGCCTTGATAATAACTCGGTCTGTTGCATAGCTGACGCACAAACGGCACGTGCAGCCACCATGATTGCAAAACCACATACCGTGCCGCCAATGTAATAAGTTTAGGTCTTTTTATACATTCAAATAGTAATTCTAAACAAGGCCTAACGTAGAGGCATCAGGTTTACCGAACTGAAGATGCCAGCAAAGCCACCCGCAACTGAAGAAAACTAGAACAGACAAACCGTGCCAGCAGAATAATTAATTCACAAACCAGCCTATGTGAGTTAAGGATGACGGTGCAGCGCAGAGGAAACCCAAAGACGTCAACTAATACAAAGCCCATTTCCCCGTCCCTCCACAACCCAGAACAAGTGTAAATATTGCTATACGCTGTACGGCTAAGGTTTCACGCTGTGTACTAGGCATAACTGCATTTGTTAAATCTGTACACAGTGCCTGTAGAGCACCGAGCCGTACTCATTCCAACCAGCCCGATACTGCTTGGTGGCAAATTTGTTTACGGCAGCTACAGTTTCAAAGACGACGGTATGGGCCTGTATCTCTGAATCTTTTATGTATTTCCGGGCACCGGTCTCCAATGGCTATATTGCGGGAAACATATTTCACCGCCCTGTTCAGTACAAATTATCAGTAGGCGCGTAAACTGTATTTCGAAGCTGATAGGGCTTAACGCGTATGCAAATAAAGATCTATATGAGTGTGAGAACTCACCAACCTCAAACGCTCGCACAGAAGCAGGACCCCATTCACCGATGAGTGCTCTTGTGCGGTACTGTTTTGTGGCAATCATCGCTTGGGAAAAAATTATTTTGCTTTTCGGGATGTAACTATTTCTGGCAGAAATATTGCAAATGTCAAACAAATGTGGAAATCAACACAAATTTCACCGCGTGATTATCCGTTCTACTGATTATTTTGTGCTCATATGCAGGTGAATGAAAAACGCCCGTTTTTTCTATGATGCTTTTTCTCTGTGACTTGGCATGTTGCACATGATGCTTAATGCTTCCCTCCAAATATTGCTTAGGGCGTTTTTTGTTCACCACAGGCATACGTTACACCCCCGCTCACGGCGAACGCTGAATTTGTGAGCAGGTTGGATACGTTACTTGAAGGGGCACGGTCTTTCCGCCAGCCTCCACTGTCTCCAAAGTACTCTAGGTTTAAAAAGAGCGCCCGCTATAACTGTCTTTCACCTCAAGGGACTTTCACGTCAATTTACTGGAAACGGTATTCTCTCAATAGAAGCATGTTGAAACGTAATTGGTGTTTTAGGCACCCGAGATCAACCTAGGCTATGCGACATGTAGCGGGGTGGTTGAAGGGATTACGGAATAATGTATATCACCTGAGGACCACCTGTAGATGCCTACCCAAAAGGCTTTCTTTTTTTTCTCCATAACAAAATATCGGGCAGTTGGTCTTGTTGCAGTCAGCGTTACACCCCCGACATCGTTCTTGGTGGCAGAATACCTTAGCCACTAATTCCGAGTGGCGGGTGGGCTTAATATTTAATCATGTTTACCAAATTTTCTCCCAAATTAGAATGCAGAATATGTAATAAAACTAAGTCTTCAGAGAAGCTGCGAGCTGCAGCGAGTTTCCAGCTTTTTTTCTCGCCTTAAGCAACTAGAGCCTAATCAACATAATGTTTTGCTTTGTATGCGCAGAGCTCTAACAGTCATTATTGTTGAGCGAAGCAGTACATAACAGCACAGCGGTGTTGGTCAATGCTTGCAAGAGCATCTTTACAACGAAAAATGTATTACCACAGGTACCAATCGAGACCTCGGCTCATTACCAGCAGCGTCAATGTGACCTTCAAGCTGAGCGAAAGTCAAATCAACGCATCGTGCAGTTGGACGGAGTGAAATCGTTAATCATTCCTTCGTTCCAAGGTGAGTGGTGCGGGGAGAAAGATACGGGGAAAGAGTAGGGCTGCCGGAAAGTGAGGCAAGAAATAGTAGGCTGCATCCGAGTAACTGCACGTTGGGGCTTAGTTTGAGTGGCTGCTGCGCTGAGAAAGCTCGGGGTTTTGTATAGCGGTCGGTGAAATTGCGGTGCGCACTCGAAAACCGAGCTTTCGCCCCACAACCTTGCTCTCCCGGCGTTCAACTGCGGCACAATTTCTTTTAAGTGCGCTGCATATTAGTCGCCCGGCGTGTCGGCGTAGCTCATCCAGGGTCAAGGCATCTAGCTACCGCAGTCTCGCGGCGTGACGCACCCGAACAGATGCTTCGAAAAGACCAGCGCTTTCCCTGGTCGGAATCAAAACTGGGTCCCTATCGTTACGTCAGGGACGCACACGTTACTTGTATTCATATATTTTGGGTGACTTTTGCGCTCCGTCATTGCCATGGAGACTACCGTTGCTAGGCCGCAATTACGTACACAAGATAAAATAAGGCAAAAGTAATAAAATTACGCATTAATTACCCCAAATTATTGCGAAAAACTCTAGTGTCCCTTTATATGCTACCTCAGGGGCTGCGGTGCCCTCTATTTAGGCGGATTCTGAGTACCACATGCCTTATGCATAGCTTGTGACCAACGTTCATCATTCAAAAGCGTGGTATTTTTATTGGCTGCTCAACGCCGTTAAAATGATCCTATGTGAATGTATACCATTATGAAAGCAAAGACTTTATTTTGCTTTCAATGGGTTTCTGATATTCTGCGGAATGAAATGAAGCGCTAATTTTTTCTCATGCCTTGATTCTTAAGGTCTACTAAGAGAAACACCATTATTTTATTTTGGCGAAACTTTATGCTATCAAAGCCGATGATTCTTGGGGCCCGTAACCATGGATACACATTCATAACCGAAATGTCACGCTCCTTTTTGGTGCTGTGTTAAAATTTTCATAATAATGAAGTTTCCATAAACACCTGCTCTGTGGTATGAAAACCAGCATAATTAGACATTGTTTTTTTATTAATTGGTCCCTGTGGCTGTAAAAGTTCTGGCCTCAAGGAAGACCCTTTTACATGTTTGTAACAAAAACTGCATGAATAGCGTTGGTAATTTTTGTCCATTAAATATTACTAGAAGCTTGACGTTCTTGGTTTACTCAGTGTAATCTTGTGTAAATCCAAAGGGAACAGTATCATCCTTAAAACGACTGTTCTTTGGCTGTTTTTTTTTTTTCGCGCAAAGATATCTAATGCCAAGAGCGCCATATCCTTAAAAGGACTAACAATGAGGAGAGTTTCCACAAAATTAATAAGGAGCCGTACCTACTCATCAAGCGTTTTTCATCCGGCCGGTGATCATCGAACATTATGAATATTTTAATCTGATCATTTGTATTTCTACATTGAGCCTAGAATATGTGTGCCTAAATTGTGGCGAGCAACCAATACAAGCATCAACGACTTGTGTCGGAAAGAACATCATCGGAATATTTTTTTTCCTCCGTGAATTGACACCTCGAAAGTATGCTTTACCCAATACCACGAGTAATTACTTGTCTATGGGGCTAGTAAGCCTTATATACCATGTCGAAACGTACAGCGATTATCGCTGGCCTGTACAGGGATGCTCGCAGGAGCATGGTCATATACTCTTTTCCGAAGATTTTCGTAATGCCTAGGCTTTATTTCAGACGCCTCCTTTTGTTTTTTGCTACCACACACATTCGGGTGAAGTGTAGCACACAAAGAAGTCTTTTAAGATAAATGTAGTATAAGGGTATTGGGAATGTGCAACATGTTGAAAAGGTATAAAGTTCGCCCTAAAACTGACCCCACATGAAGAAAAAAAAAAGGCTGTCGTCATACCTTACACAAATAATCGCATTAGCACTAAGCGTACAAAGATGAAATGTTGCGTGACGAAAATGTGCGCAGCTAGACTCTGCATTTCACGCCGAACTGCTTGCAGGCCGTGATCCTGTCTCTAAAATGAAACTGGCGTATATAATCAGAAGGAGCGATGTCGTTGCGCTCGGCATATGGAGAGGAAACAACTCACTTTGGCGGCAGGCGGCAAAGCCCCTCGAAGACGACGACGGGGCTGCCAGAGCAACGAATTGGCCTTTTCCTCGCACGACTGACGTCATTACCGAAGTCGATCACGGCGTACCAGTAGCCACGGCTCAATCAAAAAGTTGCTACGCGGATTAGGAGGCGGTAATGACTGGGATGGGGCTTCCCGGTTCATTTGCTAGGATTAGATTCGGCTCTGCACGTGGCCGGCCCAAAGGGTAGACCAACGAGGAGCGGCGTGTGTGGCTTATGACTTTTTCTCTTGCTTCGTGGGATGAAGCTGCTGTACCAAGGCAACCATGTAGACCTGTAAGTTGCAGCATAAATAATATTAATCAGCACTGATTGTTGACAGCCACGTCAGCAAAGTTGCCGGGCTGATGACAGTGAGGCATGCCTATTTTCTTAACAGTACTGCTGTAATCCGCAGCGAAAACAAGTGTATGACGTCATAAAGTTTCGAAGTTCTTTGCTCTTAGTAGCAGAAGGTTAATTGGGGTTGTGTGCGATTTGAAATGAAGACTCGTTCCCGTCATCCTTCATCGTCATACCGTCATATTACCTTTCTTGACGTCCACAAATAAGTGTGAATATTTAGAGGTTTTTTTCAGCGAAGCTGTTAGCCTCTCGTTGGTCGGAGAATTTCGTGTCGTAAACAAAAAAACCTACGCATAACCCAGCTGTTGTCGCCCAAGACGTCAAGCGCATGCGTCAGGCTAATAATGCCTGCAGTATAGAGCTCACTTTGCGTGTACGAAAAAACCACAAAACAAGCATAATATCCTCATGAAGGATGATAAGGCGCCGGTGAACAATAAAATCCCCCGTCCCCGCGTTTGTTCTGGTAAATATTAAGGTTTTCAGCGGCTCTAGGAAAGGGTAGAGGGGTTTACGTCATTCGAGGGCTAGCGCATGGGTCAGGCTAGGCAGGGCCCAGCATTTGCTGCCAGAGAAGCCGAGTACAAGCGACAAGCCCACCGAGATTACGAGTAACATTCCATACCCTCCACAATCAGCGTGTGTAGTGAGTTACAACAGCGGCGCTGGACATACACTTCCGAAGTGCGGGATGGCATCCATTGTTTTTAAATAAGGAGTGTTCCATCGAAATTTGGGTATTTTTTAATGTAGACCGTAAAACTAATCTTGTGTAGTGTTGCCGCCTGTGGAACGAAGTAGTAATAATGCCGAGAACGAGGTTTTATGCAATTTGTGAACTTCAGAACAACACCTGTTAGTCGCCGAACAAAAAAAGAACAGGCGAGGGAGAGGGTTGATTTGCAAAGGCGCTCACCTCCCCAATCGATCAGCGGACTTTTGCTCTCGAGGAGTGTGAAAAAAACCATCTTTTCCAGGCTTACTAAACCCGGTGCAAGGACAGCTCGTTTAGTAACTTTTCGTGTACAGAAGATAGGTTAGGCATGAAACCGTTTAAGGTTTTGAAATGAAAGAGAGGCACAGGAGTTGCATATTTTTAATAAAACAGTTGCAGTTCACGTCTATCCTAGAATGGCCCTTCCGCCTGCCTCCCCCGCTAGAGTGACTTTAGCGTGCGCAATTGCGTTATCATAGTTGCTATGAATGCTTTTGATCACTGAAAAGGGATAGTATTGGCAAGAATGATATGCACTCATAATTTTTTTTGTTGTTGGCTCTGCCAGAATTGCAGCCTTTTTACTGTGTCTTTGAGGACGCATTCAGAATGGCTATGGGCACAAGGGGCTCGGGAAAAACTTTCCAATGGCCTTTAAAGCCCCGTATCAAAATATTAGTTATTAGACTTTTTTTTTGTAAATTGAAGCAAAATTTACTTTTTTTATAAACTATGCCTAGAACACCTCCATCTCCGACGTTTAGGATCTCGTTTTTCTACTGCCTAAGGTAATGCCATGGTGTAGCACCCCAATGCACTCAAGTGCCTAATCTACGGCGGCAAAAGAGGAAACTTGCCTAATGGCAGCAACTTGTATGCCACTTAACTCATAAACACGACCTGCACTGCAGCATTGCTGGAAGCACAACGCCCTCATGCTATAGCGTGAATCGAGACAGTGCTGACCTAACGATTGATTTCTATTGTAGGTTCGACCTCGAATTACCCGAATTGTTTTTTTATTTTCCGCATTGATTGGTCAAAAGAGTGCGTTCTGGCTTAATGACTTTTTTCGTACAATTCTCAGTTCAGTGGCCTACAAGCTACGTGGTAGTTTTAACTAGAGTAACTATCTCGAACTACTTAGGTATAACAAGTAAAGAAAACTTGCCTGGCCACTAAAGATGGGCCCTAAGAGGCTTCCGAAGGTCACCATTCAATCCAGAAATCGCCAGAGTACCCCGTCAGGATAACCTGTACCAAATATTACACCTCTGCGTAAAGCGGGGTCCGCGCACACACGCAAAAAAGATATTCCCTTTTTTCATTGTTTACCTATACCAATCCTCGTCCCCATACTACCGCGCTCTGACGCACGTAAAACGTCAGCACATATTTTCAATTCACCATTCACTCTAAGCACTATTACTATAGTGACTCACATAGGCTCACTGAATTCACTGACTCGTATACGCAACAACGCCATTTATATACAGATGGTAAGGAGGGCTTACGTTCACGGCGCCTGTGTGCCTCTGCCCACCTCTCCTCGAGGAATTTAAGCCTGTGACGCATACCTATGTGCCCCAAGAACATTTTCATACTAAGATATCGAAGTGTTAGTCGCGTGAATTTGAGGAACATAGCCAGCTTCCGACCAATCTGCAAACTATTACATTGTTTAGTTAAGAGGGCTACCTTGCTCAGGGAGGGCGCGTAACTGCAAGTACCCAAGAACCACAGTTTTTTTTCAAAACGGATGTTTTAAAAGGCAAGCGGGATGGTTTCTCTGTTAGCCTACGTGGCATTCTGTCTCCACAACAACAGCGCATAAAGGCAGAATCGCTGATTGGCTGGTTCTTTTTAGACCTCCCCGCAAAGCTGAGTTTGTACAAAGTGTTTTTACCCTTGAACCGGCTAAAGCGCTGCTTTGAACTTTTAAAGAAAGAATGGTACCCTAAGTTCTTACACAGCTCTTTATTGAACGGTCGTGCGACCTGGACTAACAAAACGTTTCACGACATTGCGATGTTTTTTTTTTGGCTCTTGTCATTTACAATTCAATGATTTGGCCCTTGCGAGTAGGGAAGAAGTCTAAAGAACATCCCCCTTTTGAAACGGCGCAACTGCGCGAACTCTGGTAGCAGCGAGCATCTTCCAAGGCTTGAACCCACGTCAAGTCGATTAAACCCTCCGTTGCTTGCAACGGGTGAAGAGCGAGGTCCGGAATCTTTGGGACTCTGCCCAACGCCCGCCGTGTTATGGACCTGGCACCCGACCTGTACTATTCTAAAAGCAGGATCACAGGAGCACCAGGCCGTGCGATGATCTGGATTCAATTCCCGCTTTGACTCGGTGAAACTTAAGTAAAAACTGAATGCCTGGAACGTTTCTAGAGACCCCGATGATCATGGTAGGTGTGCATCGAACCCAAGCGGCGTCATTTGATGGCGTGCTATTTACGATAGTGTTCAAAAAAGAGGAAAATAAAAATGCTTGCCCTTCCTTCGACATGTCCTCTTAGGCGCCGGGTCGCTGCTTCGGGTGTGTGCATTGCAAGGAGGCGGTGCCGGCAACTATAAGGCGTTTCTCTTTGGGTCTCCACGTTGTTATTCCAAAGGCAAAGCAACCTGCTCGGGCTATTCTATGCTGTTATTTCACAAACTTTCGCCTTAGTGTTGCGCAGCAAGGCAATCTGCGTATTGAGGGCTCAATTTTAAAAACACGACCAAGCCCCTGCGGTGTTCATTGTACTACACCACGATCATTGCTTCCTACGTAATTATAATGTTATTAAAGCATTGCGTGTCCCTCGAAAATCAGCTCAGAAAGAAGTATTATACGGTGTGCTACATGGCTGAGTGAAAACAAAGACGTTCTCAGACCAGTAGTAACCGTAAAGTGGAGCGAAGTACCGTTTCAGCGGAATTTTAATGGGCAGCCCGCGAATTTTCAAAGAAAAATTAAAGTGATCCTATCACCGTTGTATTTTGACACGACTGCTTTTATTGTACCTGAATTAAGGTATTTTCACCAATAAGTTTTGTGGGAATATATTGAAACAGGGTTTATTAGAATGCGCTGGTAATATTGGTGTCGCTAAAGCTGGCTTTCTCATTTAAATCCTTGTAGTGAATGACTTTTCAGGGACGTAACTCGGCAACTTGACTGGGAGAGAAGCGATGCTCAATAATTCTTACATCATAATTGAGAGTTTAGAAACCCCGTAGTTTTTTTCCCTACAAAAGCGAAAATTGAAACCTTTTCACTCGCAGGCGCAAACTAGGTTGGCGCCCATACTGGTGCAACCGTTTGGTTAGTAATAAGGTCGTCACCTACGATTTAATACGAGAACGAGGGGTATGTTGAACTAAAATAATGAAAGAAGCCCACACTAACGCGTAGGTCTTGAAGGTAGCGAGGCTGTACGCAACCTTCACGACCTTCACAACAGTTTATTTCCATGATTGCAGCCGATTTGCTTCTTGGCTGCCGCAACGACCTTCCCTCCATAATTGTTGGTGTAAGTGTGAGCTTCCTTCTATTTTTTGAAAGTCATAATCATTGGACGTCACCTCGGAGGGAGTACCGCTATGCCGTGTCTTTCTTGTTCCGAGCAAGTGTGTTTTTTGGCCCAATCTTGGCCGCTCTCCCTAAGTCAGTATGCTTGGCTTGAAAAACCTGCGCCACGAACGCTGGGCGGGGGTCGCAACGCATGCACGAGCGCTCGGCATTTCTTGGTATTTTTAACTGCGGACACAAACAATTAGAATTTGCTAAACAGCTTCGCTGTTAAACGTAGAATGTATCAGTGCTGTTTTCGACATTGAGACCTCCTTTTTCATCTTCTAATTCCATAACAATACTTGCTTATGAAATACTGTGTAGTGCCTAAACTCTTTCAACAAACCAAACGTTGAGGAACACCGAAAATTAACGCTGTCTGTATTTCGTTCGACGCCTAATAAAACTGCACTGGTAGTAATGGCGTATATGTTTTGTGGTTGCGAACAAACCATTGTTAAGACTGTGCAGCTGCACCGATACCTCAAACCATAGATGATTGGTTCAACAACAAAACTTATGCGAGGAAAATCGAAGACGACCCTATACCTGGTATTGTTTTGACATATGTAGAACTGGGTCATTGAAACAAAAAAAAAAACACTTCGTACCAAGTGGCCCGATTCACCATCCTCACGAATCCAAAAGCAGAGCTTCTAACATCATATATCCTCAGGGGCCCCAGATAATGCAATTTTTTAAAGCGAAGCCCCTCAGGCGCTCGGGCTGTCGGCGTGTCCTGTCCGTGCTGTAGTTTCATGTAGTCACGGCACAAAAACACCGGGACGCTCTTTTTCCAACGCCTCGCGGTAGAGCGTAACGCGTACTAAAAGAACACACCGGGATTCTCGTTTTCCGACGCCTTGCGCTAGAATGTTTGATCTCTGTTGCCACAACACTTTTTTTAATGGTGGCATTGATGATGATGATGGTTTGGTTTTTATGGCGCAAGGCCGACTAAGGGCAAAGAGCGCCAGACAAAAGTTTATTTAATGTAGTGAAGTGCTTACCACAAAAAGGTAGGTATAAAAAAACGTGTCAATAGAACATAGTAAAATCAGTTAAAGATAATGGTGATGGCTGGTGTATAGGGCCAGATTTGATTATGCGTGATAGGAAATGAGGTTTAAAAACTTAACGCCTCACAAATACTCAAACACACGTTTCACAGAAACACTGGCATCGTCACCTAGCAACAGCGATGGATGTAGTGGGATATGTTGTCTGTAGAGTTCTCTGAAGTGTTTGTGTCGTGTTATGTGAAGTGCCTTGCATGTGATTAGTATGTGCACTACGGATGGGGCCTCTCCGCAGCTGCTGCACAGAGGTCTTGGAGATGCAGTAAGAAGGTGCGAGTGCGTTGCATGTGTGTGGCCCATCCGTAATCTGGCCAAGGCGAGTTCAGAGTATCTGTTGCGTGTGTCGGTGGTGTATGGTCCCAAGCGAGGTTTTATTACGTGTAACCCTGTTGTCTGTTTGTTCACTCCAGTGTGTTTGCCATGTTTTGCGAAGTTGTTGTCTGATGTGTGGTTTCACGTCGGTGTAGGATAATGTGGTTATGTCTACTGTATTCAAGAGTGTAGCAGCAGCAGCCATTCGGTCCGCTGCTTCGTTCCCGGCTATACCACAGTGGCCAGGGACCCAGCAAAGAACCAGTTCAAATTTGCGTACATACACAGACATAATGCCCTTGACGATCAGATTGACAACGTGGTTTTTCGAAGGCATTGTTGACGACAGTGCTCGCACAACACTGAGGGAATCTGTATAGATAATAGATTGTGGGATGTGGCTTTGAAGTATATGATTGACAACAAGAAGTACACCGTAAGCCTCTGCCGTAAAGATACTAAATACGACTATACAGAGTTTTCGTCACACTAGGGCCGTGCCCATGCGCCGCGCAGGACACAGAGGTGGCAGTTCTAGAAGCGTCCGTATAAAATTCAGAGCACTCATACTTCTGCTGCAAATACAAGAAATGCTGCAGAATTGCACATGTGGGAGCTCGGTTTTTATCTACATGTGTGAAAGATGTGTCGCATGATACAGGGCGGAGATGCCATGGTGCTATAAAATCCGTTAGAGAACTTTGGATTGTATCTAAAAAGGAGACAGCAAGCTCTGACGCTTCCTCTCTAACTCTGTAAGAGAAGGGCGCAGAGAACGATGGTCGATTTAAAAGGAGTTCAGTCATGGACGTATCATGAAAAACTGGTTTAAAAGGATGGTGAGGCATGGATGAAATTTTAAAAGCATAAAGGAGATCTGTGTATGCTCGCTGACGTTGTAGGTTCCATTTGTTGCACTCCACATATAGGCTTTCGACCGGGCTAGTCCGGAAGGCGCCACACGCCAGGCGGAGCCCGAGATGGAGCACTGGGTCCAGCATTTTGAGGGATGTTTTACTTGCTGACCCATAAACAACGCTACCATAGTCCAATCGTGAACCTATCAAGCTGGTAAAAACACGTAAGAGAAGTTGTTTGTCAGCACCAAAAGAGATGTGCGACAGAACCTTCAGGATATTCATCGTTTTTAGGCATTTATGTTTTAGTTGTTTTATGTGTGGGATGAATGTCAGCTTTTAATCAAAGATAATACCTTAGAACTTGTGTTCCTTTTTTACAGGAATAGAGACACCGTGGAGTCTAATGTCTGGATCCGGCCGAATGCCACGCCTCTTGGAAAACAGAACACAAGTGCACTTCCCTGGATTACATTTAAAACCGTTGCTATCTGCCCAGCCGGCAAGCTTGTTCACACCAAGCTGCACTTGGCGCTCGCAGATAGACAAGTTACACGATTTGAAGGAGAGTTGAACATCGTCTACATAGATTGAACAGGAGATCGATGGTGGCAGTGCCTTCCGAAGAGAATTCATTTTTACAATAAACAAAGTGCAACTCAAAACACCACCTTGCGGCACACCGTTTTCCTGCACATTCACCCTAGAGAGTGCAGCTCCAACTCGCACGCGAAATGTTCTTTCAGACAGGTAACTAACAAGCGTATTCATCATGTTACCCGACATGCCAAAGGACTTCAAATCGCTGAGGATGCCGTACCGCCAAGCAGTGTCGTACGCCTTTTCAAGAACAACGAATACTGTCATACAGTACTGCTTATGGAGGAAAGCATCTATAATATATGACTCTAACGCAACGAGTTGATCGTTCGTAGATCGCCCCGCCTTAAAGCCTGCCTGGCAGCTCTCGAGAAGATCGTTGTACTCTAAGAAGTACACGAGTCGCCTGTTTATCATCTTCTCGAGGAGCTCACACAGGCAGCTTGTCAGGGCAATGGGACGATAACTGGCGGGAGAAGAAGGGTCCTTCCCTTCCTTTAGGAAAGCAACTACTATGGCCTCACCCCAAGAGCGTGGAACGTGCTCCGAAAGCCATATTTTATTGTATAGGTTTAAGAGTGTTTCAAGAGTGTCTGGGTGTAGGTGTTGTATCATGGTGTATGTAATCTTATCTGCGCCTGGGGCTGAAGGTTTGCACGTGCTAAGGGCAACCCTCAACTCATAGAAAGTGAATTCAGAGTTGTAAGAGGTATTTGATTTGTCTTTGCCTTGTAAGGGCTTTTTTTCTGCAGATGTTTTGTGTTTCATGAAAGTGCGTGTGTAGTGTGCTGAACTGGACACGTGTTCAAAGTGTTGTGCAAGTGTGTTAGCCTGGTCTTCAAGTGTGTTTCCTGTTGTGCTAACCAGGGGCAGGCTGTGTGTCTGTTGTCCTTTGAGCTTGCGTATACGTGTCCAGACTTTGTGTGTTTCCGTGTATGAATTAATGGATGTCGAGAAGGTGTGCCAAATCTCGTTTTGCCTCACGGCGTACACGTTTTCCAAACGCCTTGGCCCGTTTGAACAAAATGAGGTTACCCGACGTGGGGTACCGACGAAGGACAACACACGCCTTGTTCTGGGCCTCTCGCGCCCGCCTACAGTCCTCATTCCACCACGGCCTCCGCTGGTTGCGCGGGGCACCAGAGGCGTAGGGAATGGACTTTTCGGCGGCGTCGAGGATGTGCGCCGTGAGGAGTTGGGTAGCTTCTTCAACGTGCAGGTGTCCTATGGATGTGTGGTGTAGTTTCGATGTTTCTGTAAATGTATTCCAGTTAGCTCGTGCTTCATTGAACCTATTATGGGAAGATGAACTGCTTGGGCCTTTACCTATATATGTTAGTGAAGTGGGGAAGTGGTCACTGCCATATGAGTCAGTGCCCACTCCCCACTCAAGACATGGAAAGAGAATTGCTGAACCAATAGCCAAGTCAAGATTTGAGTATGTATTGTGTCCTATGTTATGGTTTTGCGTGTGTTGGTGGTGTATGGTCCCAAGTGAGGTTTTATTACGTGTAACCTGTTGTCTGTTTGTTCACTCCAGTGTGTTTGCCATGTTTTGCGTGTGTCGTTGCTGTTTCTTGTTGAAAAGGCATGCTGCAGATGATGTTAAAAACTTCTCTATCAGGCGACCTCGGGCATCCGTGCGAGAAGAGCCCCAAAGAGAATTGTGTGCATTGAAGTCGCCTGCTAAGATGTACGGTTCAGGAAGCTGGTCGACCAGCGCCTCAAAGTCAGAGCTCAGAAGTGCAAGATCAGGAGAGATGTAGATGGAGGATACCGTTATCAACCTATTAAAAATTATTGTGCGGACGGGTACAGCCTCAAGGACGGTGTTCAAGGTGACAGGGTGGTATGCTAAGGATTTTCGGGAATTATGGCCACACCGCCAGAAGAGTGTGTGCAGCCATCCCTGTCTTTCCTGTACACCAGGTAACTATTCAAGAAATTTGTGTGTTTAGAATTCAGATGTGTTTCCTAAACACACATTAAACTTGGCTGGTTGGCATGCGGAATCTCATGCACATCGTCAAGATTATTCAGAAGGCCTCTGCAGTTCCATTTTACTATGTTTTCTCTTCCCATTATGATTTGTTAGAGCTACTGGAGTGTGAGTATTTATGTAGGGTCTTTCGGTGCTTGGACTCTTGGGAGGGGCTTTCTGGCCTTCTCTACTGACCTGGACGTCGCCGCCCGTTCCTTCCGCTGCGATGAAAGCCGGAAGGGCTCGACGTCCATGTCGTCATCTGATGGCAAGGGGCTGCCCAGCAGACCTGGCCCCCTTGACGTGGTACCCTTTCGGGTGTTCTTTGCCTGCGCTGCCAGTACCGAAGGCGTGGGGAGTAGAGCACTGCACGGGCCTGATTTTAAGGCCCGAGCCCGGCCCGAGCCAGATTCGTGAAGCCCGAGCCCGACCCGGGCCCGTAACACCTGCCCGAGCCCGGTCCGGGCCCGGGCATTCATAAGTGAGCCTGGCCCGAGCCCGGCCCGGGCCCGCCATGTCATGCCCGGGCCCTGCCCGGCCCGGCCCGGTAATTTATTTTTCTGCCTAGGGAGGGCCCGCGCGTGTGTGACCAGGCCCGGTCTTTGACGCTAAAGAAAGTTTGTTTATTATATTCCGGGCGATCAGACGGAGCATCTAGTCTGTACAAGCACGTCATGAACTGAAACGCAAAAAATAAGGGTTTAAAAGTGCACATAGTTTAGCTTGCACCGTCTGCTGTTCAGGCCACATCGGCGTAATAATAGCTCGTATTCTTACACGAGAGACATCATCACCTTTGATGACCAGACTCTTGGAAACTCACGTGGTTGCCTCGGCCACAAGTTTGCATTGCTGACTTTTTTCGATCCGCATTTGAACCAACGAGTATGTACGCGCGTTGAAGTACTTCACATGCAGTGGTCGTTAAGCGGTGGTGTTTCTCTGGCGTGCGTGTTTGATTCCCGCCACGGCAGCCGCATTTTGATTGGTGCGATATCTAAAACACACGTGTACATACATAGACATAGGTGCACAGCTCCAGAATGTCTGAATTAAGTCCTTCCCCTCTTGGGCATTCCTTGTAATCGTATCTTTGGTATGTTATACAACAAAATAGAAAATCCTGATGCTGTACAAGAAATGTCATTAAAATTGCAGTATAGTGACCATCAGACCTAGCAAAACACGTTTTTTAAAATAATGCGTACAACTAACAGCAAGAGAGAGAGAAACACAGCGCGCAAAAATAAACTAAGAATATTGATTTTGATGCTCTTTTCTACACTTCACGTCGGACCTATTAACGGCCGTGCCTATGAATTCAAGCCCGCGCCCGGCCCGGGCCCATGGCGTCGAGCCCGAGCCCGGCCCGGGCCCCATGACGTTGAGCCCGAGCCCGGCCCGGGCCCGCGGCATTGAGCTCGGGCCCGGCCCGGGCCCGCCAATAATCGACTTCGGGCGGCCCGGCCCGGCCCGCGGGCCGGGTCGGGCCCGGGCTTTCGGGCCGGCCCGGGCCCGTGCAGTGCTCTAGTGGGAGCACCACAGATGGCACAGGCAGTGAGGCGGGGGAGGGGGTCGCTGCGACTGCCTCCGTTTCCACCTCCGCGCCCTCGCCTGCGGAAGTGGAGGATGCAGCATCACTCGCATCGGACGTGGATGCCACCACAGCCGCTGCTGGCCCAGCGAGCGGTGCGGAGGCGGGTTGGGCTGCGAGAGGCAACACGGGGGGGGGGGGGGGGGGAGGCGGAGGCGGGACCAAGTCTAATTCTCGGTACTGGGTCCCCGCTGAAACAAGACGCCGCTCCGCCCCCCGGCGAGCTGCGTCGGCGTACCTGCCCAGAGGGAAGGAGGCGAACCTCTTCCGTCCATCTGAGAAGGTGATGTTTTCGGTTACCTTGATGTTTATGATTTTTTTTCATGTTGAAATTCTTCACATTTCCTGGAGTAGGCCGCGTGTGGACCCTGGCAGTTTATGCAAAGAGACTGTTGCACGTTAGAATTTTCGGACGCGTGGTCGTGCAGGGCGCATTTCGCGCAGGTAAGTCGGCCGCGACAGGAGTTCGTGCCGTGCCCGAACCGTTGGCACTTGAAACAGCGCCGCGGGTTCGGGATGTAAGGCCGGACTGGACATCGCACGAAACCTGCATTGATGTATTCCGGAAGGCTCGACCTGTCAAAGGTTAGGATGAGGTGCTTTGTTGGTATGTGTTTATCATCTCTTCGTATAGTTATTCGCCTGACTATAGCTATTACAGTTACGCCCTGGCCACGAAGGCCCTCGAGCAAGTCTGCATCAGTTTCATTCAGTAGGTCATAGTCAGAAATCACGCCCTGGGAGCTGTTTAGGCTGCGGTGGGGCGTGACTCTAATTGGCAGATCGGCGATGCTGGTTTGAGCAAGAAGTTTTTTGGCCTGATCCTGGCTACTGACCTCGACAAGAATTTCACCGGTTGGATGTTTTTTGGCCTTATAAGACCCTCCAACAATACCGTCAAGAAACTTTGAAATGAGAAATGCCGACTGTGAAGCAAGAGGTTTTCATTGGTCTACAGATTCCATCACGATGAAGCGAGGATAGATGTTCGGTTTCGGAGGACTCAAGTCAGGAAGTGGTGGAAAGAAAACTTCGGTGCGGCCCCTTTTCGGGGGCCGATCACGTCTAGGGGGGGTTTGGAACATGCCATATGATACATTGGAAAGCAGGGAGACGGGGATACTTTCTCCTTTGACCTTACCCTGGTAGTCAAAGAGGTCCCGGAGCTCCCTGCCTGGTAGACAGGCAGGGCGCCCATCGGCCGGAGCTTGACCAAGGCTCCGACGGCCACCGTTCACGGCTTCTAACCCTTCACCTTTCAACTTCTAGCCACGGTAGGTGACAGCTTAAGTATGGGGGGCTCGGGGTACGCGGTGGCGCCACCCACCGTCACCAAGATTACTCAAGGTGCCCCGTGCGGGGTAAATGGTGGTATTCTAAAAGGAAGTATTCCGTTATTTTAAACACACGCGATGCTCGATATTCCTGATATCACGTAAAAAATACGCGTTAAAAGCAATACTTCAAACCAAAACTAGAAAAACAGCTCGTGGTGTGTTTCCAAGTTCCATAGTAATGAAAGGTTTCAGTAGGTCGCTCAAGCCGTGGTACGCCGGAAACTTTAATTGACTTGGGCAAACCTCCTGCGTGTTTATAGTGGGTGAGCGCATAAGAGGGGGGAAGAGCGTGCTAGGTGTTCGGGGAAGAAGAGAGAGACACTTACACCCTAGAGGCGGACGGAGAATATAGCCTTTCGACGTTTGCAGCAAAGTGAGCAAATGCGAGGCCACTTTTTTTTAACACCACATATAAGGGGACGTTTTGAATGAAAGGAAAAAAGGAAATGTGGTGGATACAATTTTGTTTGTCATAATAGTAGTTCAACTGTGCTAATACCATGCAATGAGTGTAGCCCAGCCTTAGGTACACAATAAATAAGTGAACGTAGTTTTCTCCAGTGTGTTCCTAGTTACATGCGAGTTCTCCAACTTCTTTTTATTGATCACTGGGTCGAGGCAAAACACCACCACGTTTTCGATGACCTCACCAAAAAGAGACATACTCTGAGATCTCGCTCAATTTCGGGGTTACTGCGGTTCACTGAATGCGAAATGGGTGCTGCAAAACTTAACATGGCTCGTGGAATTTCCGGTTCATTTTTATTTTGCGACTGCGTCATTAATTAATGGAAGCGGAAAAACGGTATCGGAGCCGTCGCGTCACGAACACCATTAATCAGACGCTCTCACTAGAGCGTTGAATGTCCTTCTATCTGAGGGGGGTGCTCTCAATTGGATGCGCAGAGTTAGCCGGCACTGTTATATTATATCGTACTGCAATGAAAGCGTCTGGATTAGCGAAGCATGCTGCTATTGCCGTTATACATAGGGCGCTCTAGATTTATGTCAGCTGGGTCAGGTATGCAGACGAGCAAATTTTCAAGTTGCGTGCTAGAGGGATAGGTACCTAAATCGTTTATATGAAAGCTTCATGTGCGTAGAGGGTAATAGTTTCGCGTGACCTCTCGTTGTATTGTCGATTTGAATCCACGTGCGGACTGCCTTGAACTACGTTAAAGAAATGTGCATTGCGTCGGATTGCTTGGGTAAGATCATAGAAAGAGGGTAGTCTTCTGCCGCCCCTACCAGGTATGTCCTCAGCTCTCAACTCCTGAACCTCACACTTTTGCTCTCTTCTATCACTCCCTTCGGGATCAATTCAACGTAAATTGGATTAATTCAATTCATTTTTCCCGCTTTCGCGCTGCTCCAACGCCATCTCTTTTAGGACTGCACCAACCTTTTTCTTATTCTTTTGTTTCTTGTTCTGCCTTACACAGAGTGAGTTCGAGCATTGTCGTTTTGTTTTGATTTTTATGTCTATGTCATTTCTATCTCGATTTTTTTCATCGGTTTTAGTAAAAAACAATACAACGTGTATACTTAATTAAAAGAACGCGAAAAATCTCCGGTCACACACTTGCCTTTCGGATCAAATGGGCCCGAAGTTTTCTTTGCGCTGGCTATTATGGGCATGTATTACCTAAACCGACAACAGTTTGAGACGATAGCAATAGCCCCGCCCATATATATTTCACGGCAACTATTTTTTCCACTTTGGCCTGACTGCAGGTTCGAGACAGACAGACAGACAGACAGACAGACAGACAGACAGACAGACAGACAGACAGACAGACAGACAGACAGACAGACATATTTAAATAGCCCAAACACACGATCGCCCATAAAATGAAATACAAAACGAACGCCCGTCTCTCGTGGATCCATAGAACGCCAGGGGGAGTCGTCCGTCGTCCGGCACAAGAATTCCCCTAGATTTGCCAGGGTTACTGATGCAGTGACTCGTGGTGAAAAGTGTTTCGATGTCGGGTGTACGGCCAGTTTCAACGTCACCTTAGCCGGCAGTGGTGTATTCTACAATACTCTTTCCTCAGGCCTTCGGTTTTTTTTGGCCTATGGACGTTACATGTACCCGCGAACAAGTTGACCATACTTGGCACATATTACGCGCCAAATGTGAACTAACATTTTTTTACAAGGGTCATCCAACATACTAGCAGAGGTATATCCTTCATTGGCCCCAAGAATAAATTATTCCCGTATTTACACGTCTCGCCTCTGTGGATGGTTACGTGGCCTGGGGTCCTCTGTAACTCTCGTCTTTTAGGTATGGACATATCAATGTAAAAATAGGCCATATGTGTGTTCCTTCTTATTGACAAACACCTTTAGTCTCGCTGTTTACCAAACACCAGGCTAAATATAGTTATACCTTGTAGGTGTCGATTACGTATTGAATGATCTTGTGTTTTATGCCTTTAAGTATACGTAGTTAGCCCTTCAATATAGTTAATTTCTCTTACCTTATTAAAAACTGTAAACCACAGCTATATTAAATGAAAACCGAAATCTGTCCGCTAAATTCTTATGCCTCTCACGGAACCGTACTTCAGGACAGTCGGCAAGGAAACGTTATAATTTCGTTATTGTGAGCACAGGAAGCGCCAGCGATCTTTTTCGAATCTTAGTAGGAAATATTCGCGCATTGCATGCTTCCGATTCGTGCTTTGGCAGCTTTCGCTGCATACATTAATGTTCGCGCGCAATATCTGGGGATTGCTTGCAAACAATCGGATGCGGTCAAAATATCCCACGCTGATACATTTAACCTCACAAAATATCTTGTTACAATTCATCTTTTAAATAAAAATAGGAGGCAAAAGAATATGGCGTGAATAAGTCTCAACACATCAAAGCTTAGATTAGATTTCTATGCTGTTGAACACCGTACATTTTTTACGTGGTAGGAGAACGCAATATATTTGGTGGCAAGCTTAGTAATATTTTGTACATGGAGAAGGCCTGCGTATCTCCATACTGAGTTCACAGTCATCCAATTTAGCCTTCTACGTTTGTTACATCACTTGGGCAATATACCTTAGTACATTCTTAAGTCATTTCAATTTTCATTTAAACAACCTATAGGAAATGTCCACCCTAGAAATCTTGTTGTTTTGGAATAACTCATTTCAAATAGAAAAGTTGTGCTGTCCCGTATAAGCACTACTGTTAATCCCATCCACACTAGCCACGTCCTTTCTACCTTGGTAGTTTAAGCAGAAAAGTACTTCCTTTACGCGAGCCCCACAGTGTGCTAAGGCTGGTCGGACGCATTTCGCCACACTACAAGAAGCTCATCTGGCCAGGATTCAGAAAGCAAAACAGGATAACCTCCGTGCCATTGTGTATATACGACCACGACTGACAAGCATCCGCCGACAGCGTGCCAAACCCAAAGTGGAGCCAGGAATGGGGAAATCCCCACAAAAAAGTGCTGAAAAGAGAATGCGGGAAAACAAGGGAACACCAAGCAGAGATATGTTTTTTTGGAGCTAGATGTCAGCCGAAATGCACCTCTCACGCCATTATAGCTCTTCAATTACCCAATGGTCACCAGCTCAGGTTTCCTCTGCCTTCACTCACAGTCCAGCCAACAATGACAGTGCCGCTAGCTTCGATTCGATTCGATTGTGGGGTTTGACGCGCCGACGAAACGCAGGTGATAAGGCGCGCTGTAGTGGAGGGCGCCGGATTAATTTTGACCACCTGGGGATCTTTAACGTTAGCCGAATTTCGTACACACGGGTGCTTTTGCTTTTCGCCTCCATCAGAAAAGCGGCCACCATGGCCGGGAATCGAAGCCGAGACCTCGTGCTCAGCAGAGCAGCGCCTTAGCGACTGAGCCACCGTGGGGGGTCAATGGCGCTGGCTTACTGCCTTTCCTCTAGTCTTCGTCTCTTTTGTAGTGACGTGTTCTTTCTGAGTACCTGTTCTTACTGAGCAAGAGGTCACGCAGCGGGATGGCTGACAGGCATCCTCCATTCGCAGCGGTCACCAATCACTTTTTCCGCCTACTTGCCAAACACATCCGCTCCCCCAATACCTGACGCTTGTCAGCGGGAGTAGTGCCACGAAAGGCCCTGCCGGAGGAACGAATACTCCCACATATGTGAAAAATCCTTTCGGTACCTGAAGGAGGCTAACCGGACGCTTTGTCCCGTGGCGCGAAAAGGGCGCAGGGGAAACAGAGGGTTGCTACAAGAATATCCCGTGCGCCTGGAAGCGGGATAGGTTCTGAAAGGTTTGTCAAACTCGATGATGGGCGAGAAAAGAGTGAACTTAATTATAGGCTAAAGGTAACTTTCAGAGATCTCAATATAATTGCAACTGGTTCATTTGCTCTATTCCCACCGCGTACTGAGGCGCGCTAAATTTTAGGTTAGCCAATTGTTAGACATTAGAGCTAAAAGACACTCTGCAACACTTCTGATAAGCGCTTTTACTCTTTCTTTTGCACCTGGGAATATTGTGAAAACTATAGTTATCGCCAGCACGGAGCGGCATTGAGTGATTTGCTCGTCGCAGCACATCCGCCTTCCATTTGTGCGTTGCTTTTGGTCGATTGTTTCTAGTTACTACCGAATTTATTTACTGCTGTAGCTGAAACGGAGTCGGCCAATAGCCGCTACACCGCTGTAATCACGTCGTTGCAGCGGCCGAACAAAGCCAATACCGCAAAAGAGAGATAAATCTGTTGACCAAGTTTCAAAGGTATGTGATGGGTATACAGCCGCAATCTTTGGCTGATATATTTTGTCGCCCCCTCTTCTAAGTACTGTGTTTGTTGACTACGTTCTGCAAGCATTTCAAGGCCAACTGCACTCAAATTTTCGACAACGTAGAGATAATGTCATCTAATACTACACATAGAAAGAGTGCAAAATGCTAAGTACTACGTTTCAGACATGAACGTTAGCGACGCAAACGGGTCATGACATTGGCGTTATCGGAACCGAAACTGAATAGGAAAGGCGGCCATTACCGGTGGCTGGACGTGACGTACGTAATGGATCGGAAGCGGTTGCGCCACAACCGGCGGCCGCTCAAAGGCGCCTTCAAATGCGCTTGGTAGCGTCCCGTTTAGCAATGTTATTTCCACAGAAGAACCCCCACTAACGTTTGCTCGGGGTAATGAAGCTAGGCGCAATTCCGAATCACGTTGCTATCAATCGAAATGAAGTAGACCGTACGACAGTTCTTTTTCTACAAGAATAACTGCCGTTCAAGCAATCCTCGGCATTGCGATTAAAAAAGCAGGCCAGTGATTATACAAAGCTAGCTGCTCGTACGATACCGAAAAGGAGCTTCGGTTAGCCGCCGCCTCGGGTGTCACATCGCTCTCTTTGAAGGGAATAAACCGCACGCAGGCGGAGATCAATCACTATTTTCAGGGTACATTACGTGCAAACGGCTGCGTGAATATCAGCCCAGTATATTTCGCCTTGCTGCACACCGAGAATCGAATTATAAAAGGGATCTGAAACTATAAGCCATATTCCACAGCTAAATGATGCACTAAAGCACAAAACAAGTTACCTATCCACCGTTGCTTTTTACTTTCACCGGAGACCTGTGCTGCTGCAAACATTTTACTTTCAAGTAAACTAAATTTAGTGCTCCACAAAAGTAAATACTTCGTTTGGGAATTGAAAAAAATCAAGTTTATTGTTTATGAAAGGGGCAGTTTTGTTATCTTTCGCACTTCGCGAAGACTACGGCCGATATTTGTGCGGATGTATCTGTTACCACGACCAAGGCTGATTTTGGTTCACTTATCGAGTGAGACAAAACTAGCCCAAATGACAGTACTCCAATTAGGTCGGTCAACAACTCCAGTTAGGTTGTCAAACCTTTCGAAAGATCTAAAGGATGTAGGCGGCGTTGGACCATACCAAATATGACAAATATTGGACGCGGAAGTGCAAGTAGTCAAGAATTTATAAAATAATATCATTTTTTTTTCGGTGATAGATGCAATAGGAAGGACAAATGTAAGGCAAGTGTGCTTGTCGGGCTATCTTTTTAGTAGAAATATTATTTTCAAGTAAAAAGAGTTTTTGCTAGCTCCTGAACATTCGCAAGCGTGTGAATATATTGGAGGCTTCTAATCTATTTTATTGCACTAAAAAAGACTAATATTGCTACCTATGTGGTTACTTTGAAACATGTGATAGCGACCGCGGTACAGGTCGGTGGTGTAGCAGAGAACCCCGGGCGAATGCGTTCCTACGCCCGGCGGAGTGCCATGCAAGTCGCCTGAGAAGCGCGAGCTTCACGGGACAGGTTCCCCAAGCTCCGTCACAGGCCTCTCGGAAATTGGTTCGGTGACTCTCTGCCAGGTGCAAACGTCGTCTGCACGGAGCTACTTTGAACGACGGTACCTAGTGTGCTGTGCGCTTACGAAGCTCAGGATTTCGCCATGGTGATTTTAAGAGCATTGACTACTTATTTGGATCAAATTTGGACAAAGAAAAATTTGAGTGCAGTTGGACTTTACGATTTTCAAAAAAAGTTGCAAAACGTGTTACATGGTCTCTTTAAAAACGGCGTAAGATGCGGAAAATAAGGCCGTATATTACATGCACATGATCTAAGTTGAAGATTAAAAATAAACGCTTAATAAATTCATACTTCCTTCACAGAACTACAATGCGTGTTATGCGAAAGATAAGTAAAACAAGCTACACTGCTGATGGTAGGCGTGTTTTATGCAAAATACGAGAGTAAAGGATAAAAGTGAACAGACAGGCTTTTAACTGCTAGAGGCAAAAAAGATTATTGCACCATTCAAAGTTGCCACCATCATAGGTAAAGGCGTCTTTAGTTAAAGCAAGCTCAGCATGGTAATCCTTTCTATGAAAAGGAACCCCGGGTCATGACTGCACAATATGCCTGGATACATTACCATGAAGACTCGAGTAAGCGTGGGTGGACGTTTGCTGCACATAACTGAGTAAAGGTTGCCACCACTGTAAGCCCATCTTAGTCATAAAAGTAGCAATGAACTTTTTAATCAGAAATGAACATTCATTTGAATCCTGAAATAAGATAAACAGCAGCTCACCCCCGGTAGCATGTTTGGTTTACCGTAGTACAAGCATATGCAATTTTTTAAATGGGATGCTATAGTTGCGAACTGTAATATAAAAGGATGCAGCAAGTGAAGGTGGCTGTTTAATCTATAATTTTTAAAATAAACCGCTCCGATAAAATGCAGAAATTCACAGATTTGCAAGCAATAAGAAAATAAGAAGAGATTGAGCTGCAAATGAAAAGCAATCGCAAACTGCGGCTGGAGTAGCTGCTTTTCGAACTTTACCGACGCCCATATACTAGGCATACGTATGGTTAAACTTGATATCACTGGCTTGGTGCAACGGGAATTTAACCCAGCAAGTTACACACTATGTTGCTGTTGTGAGCCCCGATGCGAGAAGCCGGAAGTTGAACAAACCAAACACCAATATGCAAATGCCTGTGATGAAGGTCTTTATATATATATTTTTTAATGAACCTATGTCCGCATAAACATTACATAGGACGCCTGCGAAACCATAATGTCCCACTGCTTAACGCGTGTGCTTATTCTTCTCCTCAGCATTTCCCCCTTTTTTCTTATGCTTCATAGCAGGGTTACTATGACTCAGCACATATATGCGCTGGCATCGTTAAGTAAACAGGACATTTTTGTCTGGAATGCAGTGTCAGTTTTCTTATAATTTCTGCTCCGGAAGTGACATTCCGAAATAAGTTTTGTAACGGTTAGTTGATGCGACTTTTACTCGTGCTACACAGTTGTTTCGAAGGCCTTCCGGAGTCCTTCGAACCGATTCCCTGTCTAGTTCCCTATAGTAAATTCATAGGGTGCACTTGTAAGTGAGCATTGAGCTGTCAGTGGTAGATTGCCGTGTGGCAAAGGCACCCCACGTTTACGGGCGTACGGCAACAACGCATTCACTTCTAGCTTTCCCACTGAGTATTGGTTCTCTTGGTTAGTATGACTCGGAACGTACCCTTATTAAAATCGCCCAGCAAGAAAAAAGAAAACAGACATTAGACGGAATGTTCTTTGATACTCGCCTGACTATTATTTTTGCTATTAGCAGCTTTCAATTTCTCCTGCCCACCTGACATTTTTAAGTCGAACGCCGCCACGCATTTATACAAGCAATATGGTCAGCTAGATTCACACTCTGTGTGATTGTTCGGTATGTGTTCTGGTCTTTCATACCCGAGGCACCAGGGTCTAATTTACGCAATCTTAGTTTCAAAACAAATCTTACAGTTTCTACAGACGGTTTTCTGGCGTCACCCACAGATTTTCACGAATTTTCTGTATTTTAGCACTAGGCCAGTTTCTGTGTCATTTTCACTGTCTATTTTATGCAGCCGTCGGTACATAAGCCGGACCAGGACGGATTGCTAAAAACTTGACACAGAATAATGGCACTAGGTTTTCTGAACCACAGTTTCGGCTGAAAGGATTTTAGTGTTCGCCACAAGTAAGGCGGGAACAATGACCGCGTTAGCACTTGACATCACCTTAAAAACGGGAGTGCGGATGTTGTTGGCATTTTTTTACTTTTTAGGGGCGAAGCACCTTAAGGCCGAGGCTTGCCCGTCCGGCGTCCGTTCTCACGGCACACCACCGTGTAAATAGAAACATCTGTGAAGAAAAGGTTCACAAAATGTTTAACAACAACAAAATAAAAGGTTCACAAAAGGTTAGGGATAGAAAGATACACAGAGAGCGAGAGAGAGTGCTCTTCGAGAGCCGTGCTGCGCATGCGCGAGGAGCATTGTATTGGATTGGATTGGATTCTAATGGACTAGATTGGATTGAATTGGACTTCGACTTGATTGGATTATATCGTAATGGATAGGGTTTAAATACATTGAATCGGATTGAAATTAATTGAATTGGATTTAATTGCATTGGATAGAAAATCGTGTTAGAGGCAGTAAGCACTCTCACGGGTGATTTACGGCAAGAACGATCCCCAGTGCTTCGCCCACTCGTCATGATTCACTTCGTGGAGATGCGTGAATTTTTTCTTGTTGAGACAGAGACAGCGTCGAGATTGTGTCTCTCTGTTTTCTATTTTGCTACATTTGGCGTCAGTACCGGTATACATTTTCTCTCCCTCTGTTTTATTTACGCGTGATTCAGTGCTGCCAAGTTTCCGCGAATAGAGTGGGACTTACATTATGTACGGCAAGGAAGTAGAGATGGACGGAAGTACAGATGAAAGTACAGCCACCTAATTAAGAGGTGGCTGACGTGTCTGGAATTCCAAATACTGTTCTGCAAACATTTTTTGAACTCTTGGTGCTCCTTGGTACATGTTGAATACCCAGAGTTTTTTTCACAAGTTTAATGTAGCGCACCATATTCTAAAGGGCTGAATACAAAATACAACTTCTTCAATTTAAAATAATTAGATTTGGTTACTCGCTGAGCTGCATCCTAGCAATGAAACACGTTTTCTAACCGAAAAACCGCATGAAATATTGAAGAACATTGAAATTTGGCGCTAAAGTTACGTGTCATGAGCATTAGGGACGTAATCTGCGCCAGCTCTAAAAATGGTTGTTAGTATGGTAACCAAAGCGACAGGCCCCACTACAACCACACAGTCATATTTCAGGCGGCAGAATAAGTCAGTAGTCTTCAATCGCACACACAAGATTCCATGACGTCACAGAAAAATTGCCATAACCGACGTGGGAGTCGCCACTTCTGGTTGCCGGTCATATTCCCACCGATCTGTAAAACACTTGTTAAAATTTCATTCTGCACATTCCATGATTGTCAAAAATGGGTTGGCCACTTCGTGTCTTGGCTCTGTGCTAAAAAAGTTCTGTGCTCATGTTGTGCACAAACGTTTTTCGCGCCCAATCGCCATGTTGGAAGCGGCAGATTTCCCGAGCTTGGATCTTGCTTCCGTGTCGCAACGATTGCTGAATCGACGGAAACAAGAACAAATCTCTGACCAGGATGCAGCAGCAAAGGTCCCAGATGGGCGAAGACAAATGGCTATTATTCGTGTCTGCATTCTGTTTCGCACCGCATGAAACAGATTGCCAGCCAGTATGCCGTTAATGTCGTCTTTCCTGCAGGCAAGAAACTGGCGAGTGTGTCTGCCGGATATTGATAGAAGGTTGCAGGACGGAGGGGCAGCTAGTGGTAGTGAAAGGTGCGCCACAAAGCACAAAAACGTTTCACCCAACTGCGTTTCTGAGTCGTGTACTCTATTCCGCTTCTTCCCTGCGGTGGCAAGTATATCGGCCAGGCGGGACGATGCCTAAACGTCCGTTTAAAGGAACATGCCGCTTCACTGAAGGGCGTGCCATCCTCGCACTTGTCCCGCCACTGCAAGGAGTGCGGCTGTGCTCCGCAGTTTAATCGGACAGTCGTGATGATGCGAAGCAAAAGCCAACGCTCGCGGGAATTAGCCGAACCTCATAAGACTGTAAAGAGCGGAGACGCGTTCGTTGGCCATCCCTCAATATCGCTTACAGATGATGAGGTTGTCTTCCTAGACAAGTTGGGTGTTTAAGTGGTTGCGTGACATACGTTTTCTTGAGCCGTTTGTTGCTTTTTTAATCCCCATTTTTGCTTATATAACATGAGTTTTTTCTAATAAAAGTTTCTTTGCTAGACAGCGCTTCTCTCATAGTTACTCTTCTTGCCTGGTTTTCGTCTGCGCTGATCATCATGGATGTCAGCCATTGGCCAGAGGCTATGGTGGTTGTTATAATGCTGTTCTGTTAACAAAACGGTGTCGTTCGGCGAGCGATGTACTTAAGGCACTGTTCACGGACACGCAACTTGACTCGCAACCGCTCTGGCTTAGATATGCTCTACTTTTTTGTACGGCTACCAGTCTGCGGTTGCTCCAAGTTGATCGCGAAAATGGCTGTCTTAGGTTGCCCTAAATATACTAAAAAGAGAGTATGGGCTTTTCTTCGTCCGAGTGCTCGATAAAACATATCTAGGAATAAACGCCGCGGAAAATAAGGTAAAATCAACATTAAAATTGTGACAGAAAGAGACAGAAAAAAGTTAACACTCATTCTAAAGCTGACCTTACTGTTTCATTATTTCGAGTAATTTTACCTCTGCCTCCCTTGTTTGCATTCGCAAAACACCATCGTATACCTTGCTTGCTTTGTACCCTAGTTGATACCTTCTATGAAATGCACCCAACACATTGAGTGAACTTGTCAAGACCTGTGAAAAGAATCCGAACAACCTCCAGCTTTAAAGCCTCCAGTTTTTGTTTTGACCCATTTTGGTTGGTGGAACTTTTTTGTCTTACTAAAATGACCAAGGTAGAAAACCTGGCAAACCACTGATTTCCTCTAAGGCCTTATTGACATACCCACCATTTGGTTAGCTGTCGACAAGTAGTCTTCTCGTGTACCGTCCTTGCGGGAAAAAAATTCCGGCCACGCCTGATCAATTACGACCGCGTCTCCCACCCCTTCCCCTCGGTTGATTTTGACTCCCGGGTAAGTGCGGCCGTCGTTTCGGAAGTGTCAGCCGCAGATGCGAAGCAAGCACTTTCCCCTGACGATGGGTGTTGAATCGATTACTTACCGGCCGGAGATGACGCACACTTGGCACTGACACGCCCGATTGGCACGCGGAGTGAGCTTCACTTCCCACCATTCCGGCTTGTCGCTCAAATTGAGAATGTCATTAGCAGCGTTGACAGCTCGCAGCGCAAGCAGTTCTGTCATTACTGGCCAAACAGAAACATAAAAGAGGGGAGCACGTCGCAGGCTCTGCACTTTTCGCTCTGCCGGGTCGGCTGCTTGCGTTGATAGAAATTCTGTAATAACTAATAACTTGTTCGGTATTTTAAAGTATAGCCATTGATTTTGTATCTAAACGAGCCCGCTCACAATCTCCGAAAAAATCTACCGAATCGTTTATAAATTGATGGCGGCCTTAAAATGCCCTGCATTAGATTTTCCAACAGACGTAGGGCTAAAGCGTACATTTTAAAGCAAAGATAAGGTGCCCCACAGTGTGAAAAGGCGGCGTTATTTACCCCACGCAAAAAATCGCCGCTGCTGTAAAGCATTCGTGGAATATTAACCCTAAAACCTATATTCAGCTTCAAAATAAAGTAGGTATAATATACTTTGTACAACTAAAATGCCCCTGCCAGCCCCTCCACGGCCAGTATCACAGACCTTGACCTCCAGAACACAGTATCGAAGGCCCCCAACCAAGCCAACAACTACATATTACCCAAACGCCATTGGAAATATCCCTACTAGAGTCTCCACGTCTCACGCCAGTAATCAACTGCCCCTCAGCCCATCCCTCATCGCTGGAGAAGCTATATACGGTTTTCGTTCGTCAACAAACTACCAGAACCCTTACCATCGTACCGGCTTCCAATACGCGAGGAGAAAGGCATATGAAATGTATGGAAAGCTAATTCATATCGTCCATACGAACGCAGGTAACTGCCGTAAAGGTCAACATAAAGTTGACACAGTCCCCATCATGACCAACCTCCTCAATTCTGTCGCAATCAATACCTTGTTCATAAGGGTTGCGGAAGAGTTGGCATCATTTTGCGACTCACCCAATCATTATCACAGACTCTCAATCTGTCTGGTTTCTCGTAATCGGTAGCACAAAGGTCACAAGATAGGTTTCAAGAGTGATGCGGCATTTCTCCTCCGTGAAAAGTAGCTGTTTACTCCAAAGACAGTTTATTACAACATAAACGTACTACCATTTATAAGGAATGAAACCAGTTCGTTTGGAATCTAGTTACCTCACGAGCAGCGTCTATACAACTGTCGTGAACGTTAGTGGCAGCGCAAACAAGCACCATTCGAGGATACGTTTGTGAAGCTCGTAGCCCAACTTTGCGTAGACAACGGCGTCAAACATAGGCGGCATAAAGGCTAACACGAAAGGTAGTTTTTGACGGCGTATCTACTCGAGCTACAAGTTGGGGTAGTACTGCAAATTTGGCAAATAAAAGGGGCACAAAACGCTGAAACTTTGCTTCTGCCGAACGATCACGTCTTTACTAGCTGTTATGGTTTTTGTTTGATGGCCAAGGATGCCTTGACCGGGAGGAACAAATCAATCAAACTGGCTTTGGTCTGGGCCGTTTCTCTTCCGGTTTTCGACAGCATGTAGCAAACAGACTACAAGCGAGATGGAGACCTATTCTCCGTTTCACTTGACCGTCGGAAACCTTGTAAAACAGTCGATTATCAAAGGCTTTCACTCTAGTGGCAAAGATTCAGAGCCAATGACAAAGCGTACTTTGAAAGCCAACTTCGTATGATGGTTCCGAAGGCAATGCCGGTCATGATGTCACCCGCATTATATTTTGAATGCGTAGCATTCTTTGCCGAGCACAGCACCTCCCCCCTCACCCCTCCCGCCAGGACCGTGTAACGCCCTGCATTTCACAAAAATCATTGATTTTGCAAAACGAACTTCTTTTATCGTTATAACAGCGTAATTGGAGATAATTATTCGAACAAAATGCTGAAAACGAGAAAATAAGAATAATACAAGAAAACAGTGAAAATGCAGAACTGCGTTACACCCTGCGTTTCCACAAATGCCGATCTTGCGGAAGTAACATCTTTAATCGTTTTAATCACGTAATTAGGGACAGTTCGTAAGACAGAATTCTAAAAAAAACCAACAAATAGGAAAAATATAAACGGCGAAAATGGCTGACTGTGTAAGGTCCTGCTTTTCCACAAAAATGCAGATTTTGCTGAAGTGGCACCTGTACTGTTATAGTAGCCTAAATGGAGATAATTGTCGGACAAAATGTAGAAAAATCAAGAAAGCAGTGACACGTCAAAAATGAAGTTTTGAATGCCAGCCTAGATTTGGGAGTGCTCTAGTATTGCAGCAGTCGAGGCGGGAAAGTGGTTTTGGTCAACACTAGATCTTGGGATGAAATAATCCTTGTATAGGTTACGAGCAACAACTTTCTTAACGTGCTCTGTGCGGGATGAAATTTATGCAGGCGGCGTCATTAGCTGTAATTTTAGGTGAGTGATATTGGAAAAAAATGCGAAAAGCAAAGAGAAATATAATTGCGGCGTGCGGATAAGACAGGCAGGCCAACAACAGGTTTCACCGAAGTGACACTGACATTACATCGGTAGTTCGATAAGATGAAGCGAGTGGCACTGTTGGGGTCAGTGTCAATAGATGCGTGAGCGTGATTTTACCGGGATCCGAAATACCTCAAGTGTTCTCAAATTTTGGACGTTCGAGTGAGCTATAAAGGGTTCATGTAAGAGCTGACAGCACAAAGTATTCTTCCGGTGCAAGTATCTAAGCATGCGGTAGACATTGTTATCATACATAGTTGACTTGCAAATTAAAAAAAAACATGTTTTGTGATATGATGTCCTGCATATCTATAAGACCCAACAGATGAAAGGAAAATATCATTAAAAATACCTATGCCTGTTGTTAGGCCGACAAGATATTTTCATGATTTGGCACTTAGTCATTTTGTGGTTCATGCATTAGTTCAGGTTCATGAAAAATTGGCATCGCTTGCACTGGTGGTGCACGGCTGGAGCAAAAATGTAGCTGGGATCGACATAGCGTCTTCAGATTTTGCTGTTTTGCTATGTTTTGGAATGTTGTTTGTAGGCTAGGCTGAGGTTGAGGGGTGAGGCCAAGTTGAGTCGGATTTTACAAGGCAATTCCAGTGGGTTCCTCGCACTAACAGCGGAATATTAGTAACAATAACGAAGCTCCGGCCTCGTCTTGCAAATGTTCATTTGTTCGGCGGTAGAATCGGCTGGAAACGCCTCGCGTAGAACATGCATGGCAATCTTCCGCTTCCCGTAGTCGTGAAGGAACTTAGGCGTAGACAAGTTGGTGTCAAACCAAAGCCTATCACAGACCCGAGAGCGATCGGTGCTCTGAATTCGCGGTAGGACCGTCCGCACGGGCACCCATGAATTTGCGGGCTTGGCTTTGGAGGTCCTCCATTAGTCGAAGTTCGGAGTCGGTTTGCATGCGTTTCCGCTTGTACTTCACATCCCGAGCGCGATACACGGGATTTTCCGATATTTGCTGGGCAGGCCACTTCAGCGCGATACGCGAGGTTGGATCGGATCCGTTTCATGTGTTCTCTGGTCAACGAGACGATGGCGTTCGCACAGCGCTCCTTCTTCCTCGGGAGCTACATATTTCTTCGGCCAACCCAGGTTTTGCGGGATCCTAAACGATGTAAGTCGCCGCGTCGGCGTCGTAGCGTCTTAGCTAGGTGAGGCTTGGCTCCGCCTACGCAGCTGCGCGAAGTTATGCTGCGGTTTGGCGCATCGTTCGTACCGGGCGGCTGACGCAGGAGGAGTTTCTTTTCCTGGTATTTTTTGCTAACGCCAACGGACAAAGCTAGAGCTGAAACAGACAGTTCGACCGCTAAAAAAACTGGCCAAGCTTTCACTGGTGGTGCACTGCTGGAGAAACAGCGGCGCTGGGGGTCAACCTAGCTTCTTCCGGTTTTGCCACGTTGTGGTAGGTTTTCTAGGCTTTTCTATGTTTTGTTAGATTTTGCGATGGATTTGGAAGAGGGCTAAGTGTTGAACGGTAGGGCCAAGTTTAGCTATATTTTACAAGGCACTTTTGTTCGCCCCCCCAAAAATAATTGCTGATCCCAGAGGGGAAGGAACTAGGTCCTGCCCCATCACCGCTGTTTCTCCAGCCTTGCACCGTGGTACGCCCTACACTATTTTGTTTTCCATTTAGAATCCCAAAAGAAACTATCAATTTTATAATGGTACAGGTTCGCATACGCATATACCTTTTTTGCTCAGACTCGAGCAAGTGCAAAAGGCGGCGTCACTGTTATAGTACCAGTCTGCGATGATGCATGCTCTAAATGATCTGAATTTTTTTATTCCTTACTTTTTTTAATGCCACCAGTCCCAGCCCAAGCTTTAAACAGCTCTGCTGTTACAAATAGTAACAGCGCGAAAAAACGTGATGGAGGTTTAGAAACACGTAAGACACAAACTGTTACTGTTTTTGGCCTACGTGTTTCGAATCCTCAGTCAAAATATTCACTTGTGGACCACAAACTGAGTACTTTTAATTGCGTAACAGCAAACAATGACAGGGTGTGCCCTTCCATCGGCTTGAATCCGCGCAAGAAAGAAGCATTCACATCACTGATAAGAATGACTAAATACACAAATAAAGACAGGATGAAAATGTTCACTTGAAGGATATCGTGTATCGATAATCGGAAGGCGGCCGAATTTCATTGGAGAAAGACAAAGCGTCTCCCTCTCTGAGTTGTATCAATGTTGTACATTACGCCAAACAACCCCCAGAAAGTGTTTGCACAGTTAGTGGACCCTCAAAGGAGTTCCTCAACTCCCCGTGGAGCAGTGCAATTTCGCTGATTATTGCTGTTGCAGTCAAGCGTATAAAGAACGTTTGTGGCTTCCTTCCGTTACGGCCTCTTTCCTCGCCAATTTGTATTTTGTAGTACGCTCCGCAGGAAAAGGGCGATTGACTGTGGCCTTTGTATTAAAATACGGCAAGTTTATTTTGGTGCTTCTGTGGAAGGTCTTTGCGCCCCCTTGTGCGGGAGACCAGCAACTATTCTGTTATCGCAACTCGTTGTAAGCTCATAGAATACGAGCATGACCACCGGACTGCTTATGTGCGCAATCTTCTAGTGTCTTTCTGCGGCCGGTACTTCAGAGCGTCGGCATGGTTTTACCACTTCTAGAGGAATGAATGTTTAGAAGCGTGTGAAAACTCTCTCCAGAAGAACAATTGGAGAGCAATTGAACGTTTATACCCTCTTCCTCTACGAAAGAAGAGCGGGGATACATTTATTTAGTGAGGTACTCTTTACATGGCTTCTTGGCGACGAGGGTACGGGGAATCAGAGGCCGAGCTCTGCCTATTGCTGTTTTATTCGCTGGCTGACGAAGTGAACAAAGCAGTGAACTGAATAAAATTCATACTTAAGCATAAAATTCATACTCCAGCCTACTCCTTCAGGATAGTTGCTCCAAGGGTTGTTGCTTTAGCATATTGTTTTGCATTAGTACACAGTCATGCACTGACTTAGAATACAGCGACCGTCTTCAGAGCGGCACGAGACTTTAAGCTATTGTGTTGCTGAGTGTTAGACATTTAAACATAGAGATAAAAGGGAGAGTATTTCCCTATCTTTCCCCCAACTAATGGTACAAAGGTCAGTCGTGTTTCAATTCACTTTTTCGTACATTACAGACTCAATGTGTTACACCATACTATGCGCAGGAAGCAGGATGGTGGTGACAGTTTTTATTACGGCTTTTTCAATCTGCTACTGCACGCTCTAGTGGAATACGCCAGACGGACATTCCATTTTAGGTAGTAACAGTGCTGGGTTCTTTTAAAAATGTTTATGTGTGCTCCTTTTGTACCAAATAGCCCGAAAACTACAAAGAAATTTCTCGGAGCATACGTGCCTTGAAGGCAAATGCGTGGCGTTACCTAATAACCAACTTTGTTTACTATTACATCACATTTGCATCGCTTTGTTGACTTTCGTTCGGTTGCTCTTGGTGCGACTTACATCCACCGCGTTCTTTTTTGCTACGCCATGTATTCGTCTCGGTGTTTGCGTTCCCTTCTTTCTCTTACGGCGGAAATATTTCAGCAAGAAGACTAACAACACCAAAGCTCCATAGAATCACTGTTCCTCGCTGTTGGTGTGCACTTGTTCTACTCACGTGCATCACGTTGAGGTGTTAAACTGCACACACTATGCCACAATTTTTACCTGTCGAATTCATAATTTCGGAATTTTGTGGAGCGGGCGCCTTCACCTTCGAAGCTCCTGATTCAGTTGCCAGTCGCCGAAGTGCGTATGTGCCCCAATAAAGGGAAAAGCAAAATTTTTGCTCTGGAACGAACATACGGATATAGCTTAACAACGTGAGGGTTCGAGCTAGTTGGTACTCCATAGTGAAATTTAAAGCGCAACAAATTTAGACACAAGACGAATGACAGGGACAAGCGCTTGTCCCTCTGTCATTCGTCTTGTGTCTAAATTTGTTGCGCTTTAAATTTTCTTTACGGATATAGTGCAGTTAGGAAAAGCGCATGTAATACAGTTGGTGGAGCACTCAGCTGCTTTGACTGATTGAGGTTTAACGTGCCGGTGCTATACAGGCGATGAGGCGTGCCGTAGTGGAGGGCTCCGGAATAATTATGACCTCCTGGGGATCTTTAGCGTGTGCCAAAATGTCGAACACACCGGCGTTTTCTCTTTTCGTCTGCATCAGATGAACGACCGCCGCGGCGGGGAACCGAACCAGTGATCTTGGGAACGGCCGCACAACGCCTTAGCCACTGAGCCACCGGAGCGGGTAGCACTACGTTGCTACTCTGGAGAACCTGGTTGAAGTGGCATCAGACCACACATGTTTTAATTACTTTTCTTTTTACTGCGGTGACAATTCCCTGGCCGGGCGAAAAAAATGACAACGAGAAAAAAAAAACACCAGAAGCTTTTTCGCAGAATGGGGTACTTAAGACTTTTCGGCCTTAAAATTCGGCGATTCCACCAGAAGCAAGCATGTTGCCTTTCATTTTTACAAATTTCCTCGTTGTCTTGGAATAGTTTCCCAGCACAAAAGTGGCACACCCCAGTTTCACTGCTTTCATTTTCAAGTTCCGAGGAGGCCTGAGAGGATTTCCTGGGAGCCAAATTTTGATAATTACCTTTACTGTGGTCTCGTAACGCGGCCCAAATGTTAAAAAAACTATAGTTTCTTGATTACGTTTCATTTTAAAAAGCCCGACCGTGCGTAGAAGACCACTCGTTTCAACCCAGAAAGGTCGTCCCCTTGAAAATAACAGCTGTATAACGGGCTTTGCCAACACAAAGAAAAAATCTAGTGCCGCTTCTATAGCAGCTCCTATACATTTAAAAATCGCAATCTGCAAATGGGGCACATAGAAAAGAAACAAATAGATTGTATAATTGGCAGAAACCGGCAACCGCGCGCGCACTATTGCGGCCGATAGGGCAAAAACGTGATGCGATGTTCTAGCCCATCAAGCTCACATCTTGTGTACGAGAGATCAGGAGTACTTATAGAAATTACAAAAAATGCGGTTCAAAAATTGCACATGAAAGAAGTTCAGTCGCCGTACAGCAGTTTTTAAAATTTTCTATTTTCGGGCAGCAGTGCACAATCTTTGACGTAAGCGCCAAGAAACGTAATATGCCACAATATAAATGCACGGGACGAGGCCTTGTTCCTTTTATCTGTGTGGTGTGTTCGCGCATGTGCTCATGATGCTACCGTATTATCTGGCCGGTCTGTCTTAACTACTCTAAAACGAACTCATACTTCGACGCCAATAGGACTTCTCGAAAGCTTTTTAAAATTATTACACTCTGGTTCTGTCACTAAAATGTAGCGCAACTAGCCACGAAATCAATTTAGGAGAACACAAAACCCCAATTTTTAAGGTTTGCACAATTGTTTGCAAGCGCTAGGTAATGGTATACAATCCACACCAAATTACGATGAACCATGTAAACCAGTTCATGATCCGGGGTGCTGAAACCTGAATTTTATTTTCCCCATGGCTACATCTTTATATGTTTCCTGTTTTAATATAGCCACATAATCTATTACTGGACCTGCACTCCGCATGACAGACAGAACTGATGTAATTGTTTGGCCTGCGATTTAGAAGCAGCGTATGGACGAAACTTTGACATCAGCTTCTTCAAGACTGGCGAGGACAAGCATGTAGTATTTCTTAAAACAATAGGCGTTTTTATTGCTTTACACTTAGTGGCGCCTCCGAAATCCACCGCCTGTACGTCAATATGCGAGAACGTTTAGCAGCGAACGTTAAAAAGGCTTCTCCGCCAGCGCCATCAACGTAGTTCAGAGGGTACAGGTTATTCGGGCTAAATTAGTCTGCACAAACTGACACGACCACGACACCGCCGCTGAAAGTGCCCCTTGCGAGGCAAAATCTCACTTGGAAGTTGAAGTTGTCAGCCGCTAGTGTCCATCAAAGTGTACTTTTTGAGTGAAAATGAGGTCAGTGCGTCAAGAGGGCTACGCGTTGGGCGGTTGCACTACCCGTGACCCAATCAAAAATAATCTGTTATCTAGCACTCTAACTTAATACTTGCCAACTTCCGCGCGCTTGTGGGTGGAGGTAGTGCAACTGCCCATTGTGAATGATGCCCACAGCCACACCCCTACGTTGTGCTTCTACCTTAATGTAGGAATCAAGCCACACTCGCTACCGCGGGCCCCAGACCGTCAGCGGTTACCGTAGAGCCTCAGGTGAACTATATTATCCACTCATTGAATAAAACCCGTGCAACGCAGAACCACACAACTCCATACGCAAAAATGCTTGCGGCGCCTCATGTAGGCGAAGCTAAATTCTTTGCATTGTGAGGTTCATTTTTGTTCTTGTGCTATCGCGAATGCGTCCACGTGCCCCTTGCATGTTTTTCGACTCTACGCTGGTAAGCTCCGATTGGACGTTCCCATAGATACTGACCAAAAACCAAGTAAGAATTTACTGCATTCTCCTTAACTTACGAATTGGTATGCGCATGCATGAGATAAGTCGACCTACAGCTGCTGATTTGTTAGTGATGGTTTGTAAATATTTCTGCTCACAATTTGAAGGGAGTCCTGCAACACTTCCGACCAAAGCTTTCACTCTTTCCTTCGCATCTGAAAGCACTTCGAAGGTTATTGTTATCGGCCTGCACGAAGCTGCAGTGCGTGATTTGCTCGTCGTAGCGGATGCGCCTTCCATTCCTGTTTGCTTTTCTAGCTTTCTTTTTGAAGTGCATATCTAATGAGTTCTTTGCTGCACCTGAAGGAAAGCCGGATAATCACCGCTACAGCTCTGCAATGACATAATCCGAGTGGTGGTAGAACGGGAATACCGGGAAAGAGAGAACAACCTTTTGAGCAAGTTTCCGAGTTATATTTTGCCGAGGTACTTTGCGACCCCCACAATCTAAGTACTGGATGTGCTTATTGACTACGTTCTGGAAGCAGTTAAGGTACTGACAAAGGTTGAAAACAGTGTTGCAGGGTAGATTTAAAGAATAACTCGAATGATGCGTATGTAAAAGGCTTTCGGTTTAGAGCCAGTTAACCAATAATTAACTTGTGAAGGAGATAGGCACAAAATCACAAGAATCACCGGTATTAGGAATGCTGAGATTTTTCACGCACAATAGTGGCAGAATGCTGTCCAAAAACGTATTTTCATAGAAACAGTTTGAAGGAGTATTTAGCGATATATCGTTCACTAAGAAGTGCCAGCTATAATACTGGGTCTTTGGATTTATACATGTGACACAAAACATTACGAGCTCGGAGCAAGACCACCTAGAGACACCTGTCGAAGTCCCTGTGCAGCGAGATACGCGCAGTCACTGGCTCATCTGGGTGGTACGTCACTCTTGTTTTTAACAGCCGAAGCGCATGCTCCAACTACTATTGCGCAGGCATTGAGAAGCCTCGCACATTACACAAATTATGCACTTGCATTTGCCAGCCTAGCTGCACAACGTCCAGACGGCGGCGCCTGACCTGGTAGCAAAGGTAGCGGTGGTTAGGCAAGAAAGTTTGCATGGGATCCTGGCGTAAGGTGTCGGGCGTCGCGAAACTGGCGAGAATAAATGTATAGGCTCCATTCTAAAGAAAACTTCGAATTTGTAGGCGGATTTTCAAATGTTAAGCGGTCCGAGGGGATGCCGGCTCGGTGACTTGGTTATTTTACCTGCATGACGAGGAGTAGACTTGTGTATTTTTTAAAGAAAAGAATTTATCTGTCCTGAGATTTTTTTTCCTCATTCAGCCCGCGGCTCAACGACAAACTATTGAAAGAGTCCTTGTGTGCGTATATTTGCTGAACGTCTAGCAATAACATAATCTGACACAGCGATGTGGAAACTAGAAATTTCTTTTTGCCAGGTAGATGCAAGATTTCTTGGGTATTTACAAAACCAAGGTATTCTGGTCTGCTCAGGTTGAGGTACATAGAGGGAGAGGGGCATTTCTTCTGACAACTGAGTGCTTCACCTAAGGGCAATACTGTGAGGTTGCATATTGCCTGTGCCTATAATAAACTAAGTTTTGCCTATACCATAATTATAGAATACGTGGCAGTGTCAGAACCATTATCTCTTTTGTGAAAAAACCGAATAATAATAGCTCGAAAGCGCGTCACCGAGAAGATAAAAATAGCGCCAATTTTTGCGCGACGTTTTTGCTTACTTCCCAAGCACGTTTTAATTGAAATCCTGCATTTCAGGAGATGAACCAATGCCGTGAACAATCTGCGGGAAAGTAGAACTAATATCTGCTCGTGTAGGACCAGCCGGAGAGAATAATTGCGTAGGGGGACGCCGCCACAGCGTTTTTATTTTAAATTTCTTTTCATTTATTGCAGCACCAGACGAAATCCCGGAAAGCATCACAAGTCCCGCTAACTGCACAAACACCTTGTTTCTTTTTCAGAGACCTCTCAGTCTCATTATATAATCACTGCGGAGGGTTTAAACACTTTCTAGAGCGGGCTGGGTACCAATTCTACGCCTCTGTCCGGAGCTCCACGGGGAACTTCTGAAATTTCGAAATTCGCTTTGCTTCTTTTGTGTGCATTGGTTGATTAAAATAAACGCCCGCCATAATTGAAACTATAATCCTGCACAACAATAGCAGATAGCTTGCGCATAAAAGGGATTTTTTGCCCTGCAAAATGTTTCTGTTGGCTACTCAAAAAAATAGTGAGGGGGCCCTGTGGACGCATGCAATGGAAATTAAATTAGATTTGTTGTCCTTTGAACAGTGAAATAGTTCTCCAGAATTAAACGTATTTGTGAAATAAAATGCAGGTTATTATTAAAAGTCAACTATAACTTGGTTATGCCACCATAATCCAAAATGGCCTTTTCTGACAAAAAGTTCAATTTTTTTGGTAGATTATACGATCTGAAAACAAGGGATTCTAAAGTGCGATGCGCAAGAAAAATCCTCGTTGCCTGGTTTCATTGGGAAGGTAGTCCTTTTTATGACTGACTGGCGCACGCCCCTAAAACCATAAGTGACATTTCATAATTGTGATCCTACCTATACATTGTTTTAAAAATAATAGTTATGAGCAAATACGCCGCATATATTGAGAGCTGTTGATTATGAGGTATTTTATTATGTACAAAAGTGAGTAAAGATGACCGTTACCTCTTTTCAAATTTCCTAAGGTCGCAAAATGGCAGGACTTTCTGATTACATGGTATTGTTGTTTACACTGTTCCGGCGTAGTCCACTACCGTTATCACGGTTGTCGTTTCCTCAATGTGAGTAGTCTGCCGTTAAGGTTGCAAGACGAATATTGGCCATCCAAATACAAGTGTTGATAAGTTTAGGGGGAAACAACGTTTTCGTCATTCGGAATCATGGCAAAACGACCCGAAGGAAGACGAGATACAGTTTGGCTAGTTTCATCAAGTGGAGTGAAACGGTTCCACTTGGTGGAAGTATACGAAATGCCGCAGCAAGGTTGTGTGCTATAGGAAAAAAAGATCATGGATGTTGGAATACTTGCTCGGTTTTCGCGGTGCTTGTGTGCCCAGAATCTAAAAGCCTTATAATAAGGCGAAGGCAGCGCTCGTACCCTAGGCCAAAGTCTAGCATACGGCGCCGAATGTAGGAAGTGTGGTCGGCCTACTGTATTAGCATTCGTCATCAGTGAAAGGAGGATGCGCTGTTCATAATACCAGCAGACATACGCTAGGTACTAGCCGATGACGTACATGCAGTTGTATTTTGGAAAGTTACGAACACGACACTGCTGCTTCTGCATTCCACGAACAGCTCTTTGTTTATCAAACACTGTAAAGACCGGGAACGAATACCTAGTTATGCACGTGGCACCTAGATGCAACGAATGGACCGAGCTATGGCTCTGGCGGGTTGTAAGTTTCCACAAGTTTGCCTTTCTCGGTATACATTGTTAGAAATCTTCAAAGAGTGTTTTGCTAAAAATTCAATTTTTAGCAGTTCTTTTTGTTGAGCGAAGGCACTTAGCTCTGGGAATAAAGGGATATTTGTCTGCAACATTTTCAATACGTTTTCTTACACATGAAGCTCGAAAAATAAACCAAGAATTAAAACCACGAAAATTGCGTTGTTATAAAGTTGCACCTGAATAATATTTCGACATAATCAGGCACAATATTCTGGCTATTTGGCATAATAACACAGACGCCAACGTAAAATTCTTAGCTGAGTGCACAGATTTTTAATGAATTCCACCGTTGCCAAGTCATGCCCCCTTGGTGCAGTCATATGTTTATTTTTAAACCTCGGTGTGACAAGGTTATTTGAGGTATTAACCATGGTAAAGATAGTATGATTTTTACACTTTTCCTTAACACTTGAAGTGCTTTTTGCGCTGCCCTTCAGAACGATGGCATGCCGCAATAGAATTAGGTTCCCAATATAAAACAGTTCTGTGCAGCTTGCTGACATATGACGGCAATCAGCGCTCAAATCCTGAAAAGATTGTTAAATAATGTTCTAGAACTCAGACGCGCTGTCTTTTCGGAAGTAGAAAAATGTGCACAATCATTAAATCAAGGGCGGATCGGTGATATCGGAGGCTGGATACGTGGTAGATAATTCGGGTAACAAAATGGGTACGTAGAGTGGGTTCCAGAGGTAGGAATAAATATTTGCGACCAAGAATAACTTCGTACCATGCATGATGGCAGCAGTTGGGAGTCCATGAAAGAGGTGGCCTCAGAATTTTTATTCTTACTTACTAGATGAACATGATTCTGATGATGATATTGTACTTCGTGTTTAGCAATTAAAAGGTGTATCTGTCTCGTTGCAAAATTCAATGCCACTGAATGTGAACCAAAACACGAAAATACTTCAAAAACAAACTTTATGCGATTTCCTTTGGTGACATCCGGAATTCTGCAGTAATGACGTGAGTGAGAAATGTGATAACGTGTTATTATAAATGATCAGAAACAACTAAAAGGTTCGCCGCCCGTGAAGCAGTATTTTAGATTTCGTTAGTTTTCTTACCTATTTTTTTATCCTTCAGTAGGGGTTCGACTGCCGCTTGCAAAAACTTAGCGTCATTGATTAGGCGACAGTGCAGCGCTTTTCACGAAATAGGCAGCGCATCAAGTCTTAATTGAGGTAATTTTGTTCCCCTTCAGGGCACGGTTGCCTGCAGGCCAGATGGCTTGCGTGGTGTCCAGAACTCTGTTGTGCCAACCGGTTGCGCTCTCACATTTTCATTCACGAGCTAATTTCCTAAGATTTCGCCCTACCTCGACGGCCGCTCCAGTGACAGAACCTGGGTAGCTGCCACATTCCATGCCTCACCTCAAACGAATTAAGGAAAAACTTTGGCATTATTCTCTCCACACAAGCTGTTAGGAACAAGCAACACTGAGCAGCAACGTCTTCACATCGAGATCTGCACAGCACTAAATTTACGCCGTATACCTAGACTGCGTAGTTCTCACCATCGAAATTGTACACCATACGTAAAAAGTGCAGTTACAAGAACAAATGCAAAGAATATAGCAACAACACAAAAATATTAGCTTGTGGCATTTCATAATCTTGCGGGTGTTGCTCTAATGTATTGTTCTGTCATGAGCATTTCCAATTCCGTGTGACTTGGCCACAAATAATAGGTACACCACCGGATTTATTTATCGCAGCTAATCTCCTACACCGTGCTTCTGAGGGAACCACACATTGCCTACCTTCTCTTTTCGACCCCTGAAAAGCCGCAATTCAGACATGAAGTCGTGCCATACAGGAGTTTCACTATAAGGCTTTGTTTCGAGCATCTTTTGCAATTAGGGTAATGTAAATAGTAAGCATAGTTTTAGTGCAACAGTTGGTCCTGGTAAGCATTAACAATAGCATAAGGAGTTTTCAATCCTGCAAACTGTTTAATGCCTCACGCTCATACCCATTTGCTTACTCAGTAATGCAATAGTGCATATCTTGGCCACGCGTATTGGTGGCGTCCACTGTTCGCCATGGCAGAGGTCGTCTCTGTGTTGTTGTTAGGAACCCCCCCCCCCGCTACGTGAACAAGATACTTGGGCCGGCCCTGATTCTAAGGTACCGTTATGTTTTCGGTAGCCATCCAGTGCAGTGCGCCTCACAGCTAACTGCCATTTACGCTTAGAAGCATTGTTTGGCTGTTAATCAGAGCGCAAACACAAACGCTGTAGCAAATGAACTTTTTATAAATATTTATTCGAACAAAATTGTCAACGGTGTTGTGCTGCGGTGGGATCCTATTTTTTCAACATGCCAGATATATTAAAAATATGCACTGCCATTAAAAAGACACACCGGATGGAGCGCTAGTAGCATCTGGTACTTTATTAGAAAAATAACATTTATAGTGCACTCGATGCTCTAACACGACGTCACCTATTATACCACACATACACAAACAAAACAAGGTATACAGCGTGGTCACTGCACGGGTGCTTCCAGGAATTCCATAATGATGATGGTTCCAGTTTTGCGGTGCAAGGCGAGCTGGGGCAAAGAGCGCCAAAAACGCTCACTAAAAGACAGAAATGCGGAGATGGAATACACGATAGGTAACCCAGATAAAAATTGAAATCAACTAAAGACGGCGAAGATGGCTGGTGTAGAAAGCCAGGTAATGACTATGCATTATAGAAAATGAGGTGTAAAAATTTGATTTCAACAGCAACTTAAATGGGCATTGTAGCGGAACCATGGGATCATCCGATGAAAAGAATGGTGGATGTAGTGGAATTTGTGTTTAAGTTGCTTAATGCTTGAAATGAACGACAGTTGTTTGTCCAGCACTACGCTAAAGAACTTTTGTTCCTTCTATATAGGAATTGAGTCACCATTAGGTTAATGTAAGGGTCCGGCTGGAAACCACGCCTCCTTGGGAATATGACACAGGTACTTTTTGAGGGATTAAGTTTAAAGCCATTTTGATCGGCCCAGCGAGAAAGCTTATTACGCCAAGCTGCCCTTGGTGTTCACTGATGGACACAATGCAAGATTTGAAGGATATTTGCACATCATCCACATACATAGCATAAGAGATTGTTGGTGCCAGTGCTTTTCATAGTGAGTTCATCTTTACAATAAACAATGTGCAGCTCAAAACTCCGGCCCCCCACCGTGGGACACCATTTTCTTTTACGTGAATCTTAGAAACCGCTGAACCTACCCTCAACCGACATGTTCTGAGAGACAGGTAGCTTTTCAGGGTGTTAAACATGTTACCTAAAATTCCAAAGGATTTCAAATCTGAGAATGACATATCGCCATGCTGCATCATATGCTTTTTCCACATCGATATATATGATCATAAAATATTGCTTAGGAGAAGCGTATGTTTTACGTAGGATTGTAGGCTCACAAGTTGATCTTAGGTGGCTCGACCCACCCTGATGCCTGCCTGGCAGTTGTCGAGGGGACCCTTGTACTCCAAAAAAGCACACCAGTTGTGTGTTAATCATCTTCTCGAGCAGCTTACACAGGCAGCTTGCAGGGCGATAGGACGATAACTTACAGGTGAGGAAGGGTCCTTCTCCTCCTTCCGAAAGACAATACAATGGCCTCCCTCCAAGACACTGGAAGGCACCCTGAAACAAATATTTTGTTGTAAAGAGTGCTGAACTGGACATGTGTTGAAAGTGTTGTGAGAGGGTCTTAGCCTGGTCTTGCAGTGTGTCCCCTGTTGTACTAACTAGGGGCACGCTGTGTGTTTGTTGTCCGTTGAGTTTTTGCATACGTGTCCAGACTGTGAGTGTCGGTGTACGAGTTGAAGGATGTGAGGAAGGTGCACCAACTGCCCCTTTTTGCCTCATCGCGCACGCGTTTCTCGAGTGCTTTGGCCAGTTTGAAAGATACAAGGTGTTTGGACTTGGGGTACCGGCGAAGGACACCTCACGCCTTGTTCTGGGCCTCTCGTGCTCGCCTGGAGTCTTCATTCTATCATTCTCTCCTTAGTTTGCGTAGGTTCTGAGTGGCACCAGGAAGCCTGGGGATGGATTTTCTAGCAGCATCGAGGATATGCGCCGTGAGCCGTTGGGCAGCTTCGTCTACGTGTAAGCGTGCTATAGTTGTGTGCTGTAGTTTAGGTGTATCTGCAAATATAATCCAATTTGCTTTTGCTTCGTTAAACTTGCCACGGGAAGAAGAGCTATTCTGGCTTTTGCCTATATATCTTCATGTGGTCGGGAAGTGGTCACTGCCATATGGGTGTGTGCCACGTCCCACTCAAGCGATGGAAAGAGAACTCCCGATCCAATTGCCAAGTTGAGGTGTGAGTACGTGTTGTGTCGTATATTATTGTACGTGGGCTTGTTTTTGTTGAATAGGCAATGGTCCCGACAATGTTAGGAATTTTTCAATAAGGCGACCTCGGATATTCGGGCGGGAAAAGACCCAAAGATAGTTGTGTGCATTGAGGTCGCCTATTGGAATGAAAGATTCTGGTACTGTGATCTACCAGGCCAGCGAGATCTGAGTTTGAGAGCCGGAAGTCAGGAGGGATGTACCGTGATCATGGTGTTATAGGCCTATTAAAGGCTATGGTTTTAATGGCAACATCCTCAAGGATGGTCTCTAGGAAGACAGTATGGCATGCCGAAACTTTTCGGGCAATAATGGCCCCACCGCCTGAGAATGTGCCACCACCATCCCTGTCCTTCCTAAATATCATGTAACTGTTCAAAAAATGTGTGTGCTTGGAGTTTAAATGGGCTTCCGGAACACACATTTCACTTCACTCATTAGCATGCAGGATCTCGTACACATCGTCACGTTTTTAGGAATGCCTCTACAGTTAGATTGGCTTTCCTGGAATTCCAGTGCAGCCCCCTGCAGATTCAGCAACATAGCTGGCATCTACACATTGACCCTCCGGTTTATATGGCAAGCTCCGACTATCTTTTTGTCTTTCACTCATGCTTGTGCATCACGGTCGTTTGTTCAAAAAGAGGCTCAAAGCAACTTTTCAGAACTCCCTACAGGGAAACTCCAGGTGCGTGTAAGCCGTGTGCTTTAGAGACCTGTGTGTTCACGTTGGAGTTTGTTTAGGCATCGACGCGTTTGCCTCATGTAATCCTTCCGACATGCTGGCGGCAGACCACACACGACTGATTGTGAGCAAGGCAGAAACTTCATTGCTGAATCAGCTGTGTGATGAATTGGCATTTTGGGTACCGCACGTGGGGTTATCACGCTGTATGCTTCCTGTTTGTGCATGTGTGTGAGCACAGATGATGTTGCGATATTGCTTTGGTACCACTGTAAATGCCTGTTTTTCCGAATAAATTTTCTGTTGCGAGCAGTGCGCCGTCCTACGTGTCCCTTTTTGTGTGTAGTCATTTATTGAAGGTTTTTTACAAGGTATATATATAAAACTCGCCTAACATTCAGACAGGGTGAGCCTGTTGACTGTAAACACGTATGTTTTAAAAAATGTGCCGGTTGTCGGCATTTTGCCCTGACCTTGACGCACGCTAAAGCATGCCGCAAGGCGTATCGTCTGTTCGCAGTTCATGATGCCACGGCTTATACTGATACCATCCTGTGTTGCTGCCACGACGAAACATTGGGAGGGCAGCAATAAAACATCTGCTTTGAAGGTGGCAAACTAAGTAAACATAGAGGCGTTTACTTAGCTGGCAAGAAATCGTCGCATTGGTTTGTTCTTCTTTTGCGATTGTGTCAGCGAGTTTGACGATTGATTGAACGCACTTTAAGCGAAGGTTTTGGCTTACTTTGACGCAGTTTTATGCCAAAAATATTTCGCGAATCTCTCAGCTCTCCTGAGAAAATAGTGGCAAATTTTTACAGCACAGATGTATACGTCTATTCCCCAACTGTTTCATCGTCGTGGATAAAACGAGCTCCCTGGGCAAAAATGCCAACGTGTTATGGCCAACGACGACGAGCGCTTCCGTCAGGCATACAGAGTAGAGCTCAACATTTCTTTACGAAAACCACAAAACAAGAATCAGAACCTTATTATAGATGCTAAGGCGACTGTGCGCAATCGGACCCCACGCCATGTGCTCCTAGTAAACATTATGCTTGAACATTATCCTCGAAGACTAGGCCATACAAGTGTTGCTAAATAGGGCAGTTCTTGCCCAAAGTGGCAGATGGCATGCATTAGACTAGGAAGAACACAGCATTTGCCGCATGTCTCGACACCTGTGCGCTGCTGAAATGGTGTTACACGCGTTATCTTTGATTCGCATTCGGAACGACATCAGGTGCACACAGCCGCAGAGCCGGTAGGACAAGCTAAGCCAAACAAAGGGGACCGACTAAAACGCCTAACACAACAAAATGGCGGATCCCATGAACCATTGCAGTGTAAACAAATGTTTCGCAATGCGATCTAGGAATTACCACGGTGGCAGCACGGAACAATAGGAGAAAAGAGTGCGGAAATTCTGTACCCTCATCTAGAAATACTGCCCGAGCGCAAGCGACAAGCCCTCCAAAACGCCAAGAAATAGTTCATACTCCCCTGCTTCAGCATTTGTAGTGGTTTGCAACAGCTTCGCTGGGCATCCACTTTAAAGGGATTAATGGCGACCATATTTGTTTCTTCTACGCAGATTCTCTCCTGGGTTTTGCTCGCTCGCTTGTGTTCACTCTGTTACCACGCACAAAAACACTTATCATCACCACTGCGCCTGTCGCCTTCGTCACCAATGAAGGTCGTAGGAGGGGCTGTGACATGACGTTTGTTTGCTTTCTTTGTTACGGGTTCGACACTCAGTAACCAAGTCTGTCAATGTCACTTATATTGTTTATTTGTGCCAGCGTAAACACGTGGAATCCAAATCCTAACCACCACGCACGAATTTCACGGCGCAAGGATAAAAAAGACTAACTAATCACGATAAAGTTGATGTAGGTACCTCCGTTATCACGCAGTTGACGAGCCTTTAGGGCCACCGGTTTATTTTCCTATAAAGAACAGCTACCTTGCATATTCGTCTTTTAATTGAAACTGCAGGCAGAAGGATTGACTCCCCCTTGGCGTTTGCTCATATTAAAGTCCTCGTTACGGAGAGGTGGATGCTCCCTTCTGACTCTCATTGTTCCACCAAAAAGTTGTACGCCTTACATTTCTCTCCATCTACGCAACTAGCATGCAGTAGTGTCATCTAACTGATCCCGTTTTCGGCGAGAGAACATATATACGAGGAGCCCTTGTTTTAATAAAGACGCCACACGTTAGATAATCTCGGCGACTAACTGGATAGTTGATAGGCCGCGCTGATTTTAATTGCTCCGTGATCCGCAAAGCAGTTCCCCTAACGATCCCCCCAAACGTAATTTCTCACCGTTACCGCCATCCCTAAAACTCCTGGCCACTTCATTTTATGAACTGAACGCATTGCGGCGTTCGTAATACCCAGCAAGCAACTGACGGGATGCTTTCGCAAAAAAACTTTCTTTACGCATAGTTCGCGTTATGAAAAGACTAATAGGCTTCACGTAACTGGTGCAATTCCAACAATGCGCGTGAAGAACCTTCTACATCCACTATTTAAATTCGCATGCCTTCAGTTAGTAAAAAGAAGTGTACAAAGTTATATTGGTTCTGCCTCAATATTGCAACAGAAAGTTGAGGTGGCGATGTTATAGGAAACCTTTTTACAGAAAATGTGACTGCCCTTGTGGTTTAATTTCGATTTTCCAAATAAAATAAAACACAAACTGTAGCTGATGGTGGCTCCTCTATATACAAAGTTGTGAGTGACATTAAAAACTGGAAATAACACGATGAATCACTCCACGAAAACGTTTAATAACTTGTAGCTTTCTACGTACTCACCAACTTTTCCTACTAAACGACTTTCTAACTGTGCGGCAGAAGAGAAAGTATTCACGTTGGGTTCTGTCAATTCAAAACATCAAATAATGTTCCTGTTACAATACCTATTGTGTGGCCGTTGTTGTCAGAAATTAAAGCTTTGGTCGTATGAACAACCAGGTAACAATACCAACTACACATTGATTATCAAAAAGTTCAGTAGTGACAATGCATTAGTCACCTTTCGGTGTCGCTTAGAAAAAATGTCATTAAAATATGCGCTCAGCTATGCAATTGCTTTGTATATTGTTGCTTCATTTTTAAAGGAGGCAGCGTGAACTTTCTCGAAAAAAGCCCGCTAGCAGTGCATTGCCAATACTGCAAACAAACTGTGGATTCATCCGTACATTCACACAAAAAAGTCTGCCATGGCTGTTTTATATGTCGATATGTGGCTTGTAATAGGTTTTTTGACAAAGCAACATCGACTACGTGCACGCTAAGATTAAGGGGATGTCAGCAAGAAAAAATAGCGGACGCCTGCTCGACCCACTGAACACAAAACAAGCCGCAGAGAATTACTGGCGAAGCGGTGACTTGAACACCATGTGGCCGAGCTGGTCGAAAAGAAAGGGCGCCAGCGCCGTCTCAGGCTGTCAATTACGCTCCAGGGAGTCTGTTTGGCTGCTGCGCTTCGGAGCCCAACGAGAGGAACAGCAGTTGGCTTCTGGCTTTCCTCTTTCGTCTATTGTTGTCGCTCCTGCTTGTATTTTAGCCTCTCTGCGTTGTAAGGTGTAGGAAAGTATGGACGCGTTTCGTTGCTTCTTTATTTACGCGGAAATTGTTGGTAGTCTACCACAGTATCTGAAGGGTTTCGGAAATACGTCTACTTCTGAGTGAACATAATAATTATTTAAACAAAAGACCGTTCCTTCTAGGCCAGCCTGAGTTTAAAAATTTATATATACCTGCGCACGGACACTTTCATAAATTGAAGCCCAGGGAAGTGTTTACCTCTTGAATGGCTTATTTAATAAACGTTTCCTTTACTAATCGGGAGTGTGGTTGGTGTTCATCTAAAAAAAGACACGCGGACGCCTGCAAAATAGCGGCAGCCGTAAAAGGGAAGGGTTGCTTAAAGGGATCCAAACAATGTTAAACTGCTGAGCAAATTTACAAGAAATCGTTTTTGGGAAAGTTCCTACTGATGGTGCGTTTTATTTACTACAATCGCGAGAGTGTTAGTAGGCCTATTGGGTGATTTTGTGGCTATTGGCAGCCCTTACCTGTCGTGGTTACCAGCGGTGATACCAAGAACCTAGTAAATGCACGACCACAACCTTAAACGTCTACGGCGCCTGCCTTGAACAGAAGCGTGAAGGTAGCTTCGGAGACACCGACGGGTCAAGGATTGTGCTTCCAAGTCACGTGCCTTCCCTTTAGTGAAAACGTTTGCTTAGAAGTTGAGAAAAAACAGATGATAGGCTCTCAAAACCTAAGAAAAAGCTTATTATGCGAACACAGACAAAGTTACTGTGTTCTAAGTAGAAATAAAAAAAAACATTATGTAGTATCTATACACGAACTTACTAATTATCCTTCAATTGCTTAAAACCTGGTAGCTGCAGAAAGCTAAGTGGGCTAACCATGAATCAGGCCACACGGCCAAGCTTCAGACATCGACCGAAGTGTTAGCCTTCCCTGGTCACAGAATACACATCATGAACCATTGAATGGTATGCGGTACCACTTAAAGTGAGGAACACCCGGCACTCGCGTGCTCCCGCACCGATTTCTCAAGCTTCACTAGCGTATTCCTTTGCCATCTATTTGGAAGTCCCCTTTTTTCCCAATATTTTCCCCATTTTAGGAAACATCAGGCAATGCACCGCAGCACAGCAGCCCATCGTTTTCACCTGAAGTCTTAAAACTCATATGCTCAATTTTGTCAGCTACACTGGCTTCAGGGGAAAGCGGGCCCGTTTGTCCTAGAGAAAAATAGTTTAGAGACTGTGGCACCTGTTATAAGTGTGCACGGACAAAACTAAATGCAATTAAATTCTGGTAAGAAGCCTATCGTGGCAGAATGACTGCCACAAGCTAGGTTTGCAAAAACTATAAACTCAGGAAGGGTTTTCCGTTCGAGAGCAGCAAACTTTGATCGAATACCCTGTAGTCTCGCATTAGCGCAGAAGTTCAGTTTCAAGCACAAGCACTTTTATCTGAGCATCCGAAAACACAAGCTGTCTCTGTGCAAAGGTGCTCCAAATGAGAAATATTGTTGGCTAATCGATGTGACACGTTCATCAGAGACATGCAAACAAAGCTTGGGGACAAATCTTCGCATCATGGTTGCATCATTTCGAATCGCGAAATTTATACGGACTGAAATAAGCGCGCAAGGTCAATTTGCTCAGGTGCTATTTGATACTACACCTAGGCGAGAAAATGCATAGTAGTATTTCTATTTCACTATTCGTAGAAATATACCTGCGCTGATGTAGAGAAAAAAAGGAGTTTTAAATTTTTATTGCGCAGCTTCGTGGCAGCAACACGTAATTTTATGTAATGTGTACTGCGGAAAGCAATACCCATTATAGAACAGCATTTTTAAGTGCAGTTTTAGTGAATGCACACTGAAAAAACCAAAAGGTATGTAATGCGCATTTTGAAGACCCACCTCTGTTGAGCCGGAACAGGTTTCAACGCCAGCGATATGAGAAGATTGAATATGATGACATCCAACGCGCGGGACCACGTTCGTGTTGCTAGGAGCAGACTACTATTTGTGGCAGCAAAGGACCCAAGGACAATTTTTATGGCTGTGGCATTAGCCGTGGGATTCACATTACGTAATTAGCCTCTTTTGGCTGCCCTGGAAGCAATTCTATAGAAGCTGAAAAAATACGAGGAAAACAAGGACTGCAAAAGGAGTAATGTAGGAAAAGTTATTAGGTAACCCGACGAGCTCTCGTGCCATCTTAGATCTGGGTGAAAGGATGTCTGTGTCTAGACCCCTTAGCGTGCCCGTAATGAGAGTACGTGCGCGCCCTGCTAGAGAACTCAATGCGCCCCTAGTTTCCTTCTCAGTGATTTTTCGACACTTTTTTTGCTCGCCTGGTAAGACTGATGAAATGTGTCTTTCGTATGCTAAGGTATATTTTTGTAATCAATATTACTAAGTGGACTACCGTTCTTTGGTGGTATCATTCCTTTGAGGGCCGTTAACGTTAAGCCATTTCTCTGCAGAAATTATCCTCAACGGGCTCGAAGAAATGTTGACTCTGAAGGCTTGGATGAGCTTTAGCAGTGCAAGCGCTGGAGTGTATTATTTACTCGTCTTTATGGCGTAACATCCCTAGCATTGAGCAGACCGTTATTTGACATGCATTATCGCACAAATTCTCACTTCTGGGGCGTTATCTTGTGTTGTCACATGACTGTCATCCCGCTTCTAGTATAGACCTCATATATCCAATAAACGTTGACTGTTGGTTAAGGTGATTTGGCGCGCCTAAAAAAGCACGAGGTAAAATAACTAAAATCGCATGCAGACTGTATATATTTCGCACTTCTCACGCTCCTCAAAAGATCCCTTATGCCTAATTGCTCATCTTGGTATCAACTAGGTTTGAACTGGCTAACTGTTGGAAAATGTAACGTTTCAGACACCTTATAATTCGCTCGTCCAATCAATTACCTTCATCTGGTAGAACTGAATACCCACAGTAGCTGAGGTAAGCAACAGCTTATATTGAACAAAAGTTATCCTAACAATATTGCAACCAAGTTTCGAGAAACCTTTTCTGTTCCCACGTTACGACAAACATTTCCTAACCGGCATTCACCAGCAATAAACTTTGTAGGCAAACAGGGCACGGAATTTCTCTTCCTGAGGAATAAATTGACAGCGGACGCGCAAAGTTTACATCATTAGAGGGCCCTGTTTGCTGGAAGCTACCTCCTGAACAGCTTGAAGCGTGAGACAGAATGCAAGCAGTTCAAGTTAAGTGCAGCAGCAATAGAAACGCCCAAGGCAGTTGGGCTCCTTTGCCCGATACGTAGGCCCCTAATGATGGCATTCGCATAGTCGGTTGGGAGAAAAAGCATTTTAGTCCCGTCACGGGTGGCCTCCTGCTGCCGAACCAAAAATCGCGTAAGTCGAAGTTGCCCGTCGCTTTCGTGTTCAGGCCAGGTATCTGAGCTTCTGACTAGCAAGTGCACAAACCAGCGTTTTGTTCCCACTTCTTGCTGAACATTCGGCTGGGGAAGCATTCTTTTCCTAATGCTATTGGGTCAAATAAACAAATGGTGACGCCGACTGTTCGTTGGTGTCTTGATGGTCCCCTGCTTTGTCGCATCAAGCCCGCTTGCAAAAAATGAGCTCCGGTGCAATCCGTTCGCTGCTAAGGGGGCACTTTTGTAGTTCAGTATGCTGTTTGCTTCTGTCTAAGGAAGCGTTGCCAAAGTACATGTCACTTACGCAAATCACGCATTCATTTCGACAAAAAGAATAGATAAACATTTTGATGACATTTGAATACGTTTTCATAAATTGCCTAATATCTGATAAACATGCGGCGAAGTTAAGTGGCAAGGTTTGCACAGCTCGTGCAAGCTGCCGAATTTTCTTTAAAATCATACACAAAACATTTTAATCTCACCCAAAACAGTGCGTCACCCTTTGAAAAATACTTGTATCACCCGAATGGTAACATCGTTGATTGATTTTGATTGATTATGAGCTTTAAGCCGCCGACACTGCATAGGCCATAAGACACACCGTAGTAAAGGGCTCCGGAATAATTTTGACCACCTGGGGATAGTAACATCATGTGATAGCATGGCTAATTTTTATTTCATATTTTCAATCCTTGTGTTCGAGCTCGTTCTACATGTGTTGAGCTTTAACTCCCAAACCCATTGAAAAACAATGCCGTAGGAGATTGGACTAAATGCCGGGGACATACAGAACCAGTGTTCGCCAGTGACACAAATGTCTAAGATCGAACCATAAAACATTCTTGGCCCCATTTTCCCAACCTTAGTCTACTCGTCCGTTGGCTTTGACGCACACGTAGCCATGCACCATTAAAAGCATGTATGTTTTGTGCATGCAGAAGCATTTCCAAGCGTCAATAAATCAATCAATTAATCAACGATTACTTTTAGCGTGACCACTAGAAGGTCAACCCCAGGAAATATTTGCTCGTGCTATGAACACAATGGGCGCATATTGAAAAATGCGAAAGTGTTAAGTACTGAGCAAGTGGCAGATATCTGTGTTTGGAGTGTTAGACGACATTTAATAAGCGGAATGTATGCTGCTTCTTCTCGGAAATGAGTGGTTGGCGGATCCAAGCACGCACCTATCTTTTTAATAAAACCATATTCCCCTTCAAGAATCGTGAGGGCTAAGGATGAAATTCCTTTCTGCGCAAAAAAAATTTAGTGATTAGTTTAAACTTCACGGTTCGGGGAACCTAAACAAATTCTCGTGAAGCGACGATTATCAGCGACGAAAGATTTTACCTACTTGAAATAGCAGCTCCAGAAATTTCTTACCTTTAACATTCTAGCTTTACTGCGAAAAACGTTAAATATCACTCGCTGAAACATGAAGCAAACCTGATTCTGCTTTACCGATAGCCAACTTCAATAGGAGTGCTCTATCATAAAGGACATGTTAACCGAAGTAGCTGTATGTAATCAAGCCGTGTGCTGAAATGCTCAATATGCATGTATCGTAACAAACATCGCTTGGAAGAACGCTAATTCGCGTTGAGATGGGAAACGTTAACCGGCCATTCCTCTTAGCTGCCCACGTTCAAGTATTAGCAAGGATGCGTGTGATAGGCGGCCCCACAAAATTGTTGTTGCACATTTGCTAAATACCTTTGATTGGACATACAACTGATTGGACACTCCCAATGGCTGTTTTGCTACGTTAACGGAGTGTTTAAAGGTGGGCGAGAACCGCTTAGAAACTGTCGCCGTAAATGACAGCTGAGAATGTTCTGCACCTGCGTGTGGCACCACGGCGAATTTGCGGGAGAGGGAAGTAGAAACCGATAATGGAGATATTCCTCTGCGAAGGAAAAGACTGTTCACGCGTGGCGTGAAAATGGGAAAGAGGTGTAATTACGGCCGCTCATCTGCTCGCTAACTGAGCTCATTCCTCCTGACAAGAAGAATCTCACATTAGCCCGAACAAATTACCACAAGGCCATCGCGTCGCATTCCCGAGGGGTCGCCGTTCTGTAACCCTGTCAGCGGGAACAGAGCACTGGTTTCGTGATGGGAAAATGTCACAATTAAAAGACTCTGGATTGCGTTAGAGACTTACGTTAAGGCAAATGGCAGGTTCTTCCTGCGGCCAGATGCGGGGATTCGATATGCGATTATCATTTGCAGGGGTTGTGTACTGCCAACCGTTAATTTAGCTCCCACTCATTTACCTTTTGTTGCTATGTTAAACAATTCCTGGTGTCGGCTCGGTTCCTGACGTTGGAGGAAGTGTAATTTTAGGGAACACACATTTGCAAAGCCTTTATTTCGCGATACTGCATCTTACCCATACTCTTTCTTACAGTTCAAGCTGCGAAAAATACTTTCAGTATAAAGAAACTTTATTTGTCAAAGAGAGTATTAACTTCGAGCAATAACTAAGCAAAACGAGAAACGGTTTCGGCGTTGAGGTACTCCCTCGTGGTTTTACGGTATGTAGCCGTGGATGGCAGATAGCTAAAGGTTCGGTCTACTAGCGGCAATTTATCGGAGGGCATGCATAAAGTTTGGTGGTTCATTTACTCCCACATCGCTGACAACACACGCTGGTGCGAGAGTAATATTCAGTGATTTACCATATTTTGGGGATGCCTCTTTACGAGCGAAGTGTCGAAAACAAGGAAATCGTTTTTTAAGCCAACCGGTTGACACGCGCATTGTGCGCTTAATGTGGCGAGGTACAAGAGAAACTCTGGAAGCGTTCTCGGAAATTTTATACCTTCATAAAAAAAAATTTGACGGCAACTTCAGAATGAAGTAGCTTGCACTAGGCCATTCGCCTGCAAAGAAAAAGTGGTGTCATGACAGGAATTTTTTGTTCATCTAGTCTTCATAAAAATACAAAGACGAAGAGCTATCAAAATAAGTTCGCGCTACGAAGGAAGAAATATCGGACGTAAGGCTGGTCTTGTTTTTCCCTCGGCGGTCATTTTCTGCTTAAAACACAAGATGTTTAGGCCACGGCCCTCCTCTAGCGGCTTCAGCACGAATATGTTTTACGTAATCACGTATTTTATATTACATATAGTTATTATGTTTCAATAATTATACACGCTAAAAAGCACGTCCTTCGTTTTGTAAATACACTAAAAACGGCCTGCCGTCCGTAAATGTTTAAGCCAATGATTTGAAAAAGAAATTCAGTGAAACATTTTCTGAGCTCCTCGAAGAGTTGATACTGTCTGTGAACCACTTCAAAGCATTCACGGCTCCATTTATTGCAATTGAATCTATACTTTCAATATAAAAATTTTCAATTGTAATAATATATTTGCAACTATAATTGCAATTACTATAATTACAAGAGTTTCCGCCCTAATGAAAAAAACATGCCCTTAAAGGGGAAGCCACATTATTTGCAGCTTTGATTTGATTGATTGTAGGGTTTAACGCGCGTCGCAATGCAGGCGATGAGGTCCGCCGTAGTGGAGGGCTCCGGAATAATACTGACCACCTGGGGATCTTTAACGTACGCTGAAATCTCGTACACACGGGCATTTTTGCTTCTCGATTGCACCAGAAAAGCGGCCGCCGCGGCGGCAACCAATCCCGCGACCTCATGCTCAACACCGAACGCCTTAGCCACTGAGCCACCGTGGCGGGTCATTTTTGCGGCTATTATCCGCTAGATAAATAACTGGGGACTTGAATATGCAAAAGTGTATACGAAAGGCGCGTTCGTGTGCATCGTGTGTTTCTTGAGTCTACATTCTTGTGAAGTTAGTCAGTGCAGTGTTTTAAAAGAAGGTGTACAAACTATTACAACCAAGCTTTCGCTTTAAACTGGATGTGTATGGCTAAAAAATGATGTTTCCCTGCAGTTTTTGGACGCTAGCTATGTCGTGACCGAGAATCTGGTCTGCTGGAACTAAGCTCATGTGTCGAAGATGGGGCTTCCTTAGCTTTCATCCCCACCCAAGAATCGTAAAAAAGAGGGCATTGTCACGGCTATTCCTCTGAAACACCATGCAGTGGTCCTGTCTATTCTCCTCGCCTAATGCATGCGCCGTTTTCTATGAGATTTCCTCAGCACGTACAGCTGACTCTTTGAGCAGCAGCTGACCGAGTCTTGTACTGGGCAGCCAGCAATAAAACCGAAGAGAACCATCGAATGGGCTGTCATGCCACACGTTCTAGGCGTGCCTACCAGGCTAAAATGAGTAAGCGCTACACTAGGCGTGGGGTGTTGTTTTTCTTTCCTAACCTCTTTGCGAGATTGGTAAATTCCGAAAGAAAGGCAGACTTGCAGGGCCAGTAGATTGCTGCAGCATGCAGGAAGAACAACTTGAGGAAATACGTGCACACTGTAGAGGAAACACTCTAAGAGGTGCTCCTCCCGTGCGCGCATTCGTACATCGGCAAAATAGGACGTTATCTCAATAAGCGCGTACGAAAGCACGCGAGCAACATGCGTTCGTCAACCATCCCCAACAATAACCCTGCATTTCCAGTTGTGCACATGAATCCTCGCCGTTCACTGGGGCACCCCACTGAAACGGCTCAAAGGCAGGCTCACACGGGAGGTCATTTAGGCGCGCTGTCTTCCAGAAAAGCGCAGCATGCAGGAGATCACCCTCCCCCCTCTCTCTCTCTCTCTTCGGAGTAAACAATGGCCTTTTAGAAATAAACGTCTCAGGTGTGATCGTGAGAGCGAAGCCATGTGCATTGCTGATTCTCTCTGTGAGCGCTACAGAGTATTTGTCGACGGTATCTGTGTCAGTTATTATTTTTTTGTTCACACGTGGGGAGTTCGGGATCAAAAAGAAATGTTTTACTTTCCCCCTACGCACTAAATATGTAAGTGGTTAGCGACTAGTGGGTTTCCCTTCTCTTTAGTCCTCGTCTCTGCACTGTTCCAAGTTATGTGATGCTGAAACATGTTCTGCTGCTATAGATATTTTTAGTTCAACATATCCGTGAGTTACAGTCTTGCTGTAAATGGAGACGCGTATCTAGGTCATACATAGACTAAGGATACCTTAACCTTGTCCGACCAATGTTCTCTCACGAGAAACCGCATTGTTACCTTGTAGTGTTGCACTGCATGTTAAGTTGTAAATAAAAAAAACACATTCCTTTTCATAAATGGCAAGTAAAATGGTCTAAGAAGGTTCGCTGATATAATAAGGAACCATCATAATTTCAAATTGGCCTCCGCCTTGAAAGTGTGGAAACCTCGTTCAGACTTTTGTAATGGTGATGCATACTAATGCTGATATACAACACGCGTTAATCTATTATAAAATGTACCCCATAAAGAACTCTTCTCTGGCAATTTGGGTCACCTATGTTAGAACTTGGCGCCGTTTATCCCACATTCATTACCCACTAACAGTTAAGAAGCCAAAACTTCAGTCTGTAGCTCCTGAAGAAAAGTAACCAATGCATCCGATGCAAGTGTTCGTACCTGCCCTCCGGGCCAGGTAGTAAATGGTTAGGCACGTAAGGCTTCAAGTCTGTGACTCTGTGGATTAACTGCAAGCCTGCGAGCTAAGCTCACTAATAAAAGTAAGCCCTCATTTTTCCCCACGAAAGACATTTGCTTATAGCGTAGCCCGTCGACTCATCGAGCTGTACTTAACAGCATTCCTCACAAACACAAGTACGGCACTGCACTCGAAACTTTAGTTTTGGGACATCACACTTTAGTGCGCACAGCAAAGGTTCGCCCACTTTTTGTATATCTCTCCGAGGCTTACGTATCAAACGTTCCAGCGGCGAGGTTTTCCAAAATAATGAAAACAAACAAATTCTACCCTTTAAAACGATTTCAGCACTTGGAGTGGAAACTCCATGAACCATCTTCCAGCCCCAAGGTACTGCAAGACTTCCATTTAAATATCAGACAATTTTCCGTAGAGTAAAGCATAATGAAGATAAATACACAGGCGCCGTTTCTTTGGTCTGAGTAACTCACGTGGACAATGATGTGGCAGTGCTGCAACGGTGCTTAACTTGACATGTCCGCTTCCTTTAGGTAACAGGGCTTAAACTAATTAAATTCATAGCATGTGCATATTAAAGGTTTCAAGTGCAGGAAAAAATACACCCTGCAGAAGGAGGCGCCGAAAATTAGGAATGCAGTTCACCGCTGGCCACTCTACATCTTGAGTGCGTCAGTTTGCTTTTGCATCCTTAAAACTGGCAGATTTACGTGGATGTTCCTAAACAGTAAAAGTATGTTGTCAAGCTTTTCTCCTGTCACCTGCATTAAGTTTTACTCAGTCATATTTTTTCAATGCCAACTTAAGAACTTCATTCTGCATTCGCATCTTCATTTCTGCAGTGTGAATTTCATTGTTCACTCTAACGTTATGGTTCTTGATGTTTTCAAAATGCTGTCACAAAGCGACAGTTTTAATAGAAGCTGCTCGTGTATCAAATGAAATACAAAACTACAATACGGGAGAGAAAACAGAAAACGGAGAAGCCGTCTTGCTTAGAAGCAACACATTGCAAACCAGTACAGTGAAAATAAATATGCAAATGTACTCGAGCACATTTTGTGGGAATTCGGGATCTTCATGAGGTGAACACATAAAAACATGTAAAATAGATGGAGAGAAGGACATTTTGTAACATATCACGCGAAACTAACGTTACGGGCAAGCCTTAAAAAATTGTTTTTCAATACCTTTTTTATATGAGTAAGGAAACAGTCATATTGTTTAAATATATGATTGGAGAATTATATATAATGGTTCGTCAAAGCCCGCGTGTATTTCGCGCCTCTATTATCAACGAAACCCTTTTGTTTCAAAATGAATGGGAGGATTAGCACGATGAAGATGAGGTCATGAAGATGAGGACGGTAACAGGCGAGGTGACCGATACTGTCAAATGAGTTTATTTCGAAGAATGGCAAGCGTGCAGAAGGCTTTAGTAGATGCCCGTGGTTTTCTTTTCTTGACTTTGTTTTCTTTTGTTTATGTCTGCCATATAAATCCTAACGCTCTTCGGCATCAACACAGGTAAAGGCCGCGCCTTTCTAGAATGTACACATCGTAGTTTTTTTTATGGTAAGGTACCCAAACAGTACGAACCAATTTGTCTAAAAAGACGCATTTTTTCGTAGGACTCTTTGTATAAAGGAGTGGAGTGGGCGAAAGATAGAAAAGTTTACATACGACATCTACGCTCAGGTGATTAGATGTACGATGTGATAGCGTTACTTCGACGTCAAGGAAGCGTTTTGGAAAGAGGTACGTCATTGACCATGTATGATGTCAAGCAGTGATAGTCAGTGAGGAGAGCAGGACTAACGGGGCAATTTTCAATCGCCGTGGCACAGGATATGCACAGACCATCTGCGCTTGTGTAGCTTGAGATTGGGAAGCGGAATTTTGCGCCTTAGGGTATTGATTTGTGGAACGTTTTGGACCATAAAAACCTCAACAAACCGGGGTAAAAACTTCCCGTTTGTTTTTCATGCCCCCTGGTATAAAAATAAATAATCCCCTCTTATGATTTGTGGGTGCTAGCCATCCAAGTTGCCGTGAGACTCAGTGGTGTCTATCTGCTCTGCTGTTCGGCCTTCCGCAGAAACGCGTCATTACAGCCGACCCGCAGCAAAAACGACGGCACTTAGAAGCTTGTGCCCTCCTACTGCTGTAATCGGAAATAAAAGTGGGAAAACCTCGCACTAGGCTCTCAAAACAAACAGAATGCTTAGAATATGAACAGAAAATGGTTACAATTCTAAAAAATAATGTACAAAACCAGGAAACAACGTGAAATTAGGGTATTCTGAAAAATTACATACGGATCTCCCGCGCCTGCTTTTGATGACCAATTACGGCCAGCCTGTTCTGGCCCTTGCCCGACTAACGATCGAGGTGGACCTGCTGCCTGAAACAACCCAGTCCGCTGCAGCACGACGGACGTTGGCCGAATTTGGGCGAAATAACGCTGTGTCCCCATCAGATTTGAAAGCACTGATATAAACAATAAAGTACTATACAAGCATCCATGATCCCTAAAAGACAGCCCTCTGACAACTATTGCTCCACGCATGGCTCCTGAGTTTTGGAGGAGACGCCAAAAACTACGAGTTTAATTTAATGCAACGTGTTTATCTAACCCGCGCCCTGAGAAAAGTAAAACTTTGCTTTGCCGTCGTTACAGTTTCGGAACTTGTCATTCACGTTTTCTTAGTGGACAGCTAGAACAGTTTCGCCGTGTACTCGGATTTTACAGTGGCTCTATTTTTGTTAGACACCTACAGAATTTTATGTCATTATTATGATTTACTCCCTGGAAAAGCGAATCGCCCAACATTTTTTTAGGAATAGGGCGTATAAACGAGTCGTTTTATCAAATCATGGGGGGAGGAAAAGATACTTGGAATGAAGCTGTGCATGCTCTTGACATCATAAGATTTACTCAATATTTGTCCGCTTCTAACAGTCACTGTGATGGGGACGCCACGGAGCCTGTTCGTATAAATAGATCCAAGCGGTGAACCGATGATATTAAATACATGGAGGCTAGCGTGATCACTTGACTGGCGACCTCGCATCAGTTCACATTTTTGGACATTTCGTTTATTAGCTGCACGTCGCCCCAGGCATTTACGTGGTGAAGGTATTTTCAATGGTAGAGACGTCAAAGTTGTACAAATGTTACTATGTTTACGCGGCGAGCTTCAGAATCAAACAGTGTTTTGGGTGGTAGAAAAATAACAAAAAGTTCGTTACGGTTATAAAAAACAACTGCCTACGGGTCAATTCTATTGAAAGGCCAAGTTCCAGAGTTATTGTTGTGAACACGTAAGTGCAGGGTGCGATATGTGAAGAATGATTCATCAGAATCTAAAATGTGAGTCATTGGTACTACGGAGTTTCATAAACAGAAGTCATTGAGGCCGTGTCAAAGCCTTGCACACAAGTAAAAAAAATATAGCTTTTACAAAGTAGTGATTCTAAAACTTGAAAAAATAATAGTAAAAGCAATCACGGGAATTTAACAGCAACAATATTTTTTTCCAAAGCAGTATTTATCGGCTGAAACTGTAACCTAGAACCTAGGTAATTAAACTTTCTGAATAAATGACATCTCCCTGCAATTTGTTCAACTTTGATCTAACCAAAAGTGAGGGGGTCGTTGAACAGGCAACGCGAAAGTCACCTTGAGCGCAGGATCCAGGTTTCGACTTTTCAAGTCACCCTTTGCCCTGCCTGTCTGCACTGACATTGCAAAAATGTTATTAAGATTTCCGATGAATGTGGTTGGTGTTTTTGTAATGATTTCTAGTTAGCCCTGTCACTTTATTTCGCTTTCCTAATCAACCCGAGTGTGCCCACCGTTATGATTATTAGCTGCCCACTCGGGGAAATTAGTATTGGGCCTCAGAAGAAAATAAGTCGGTAAATGTTTGTAAACAATCACGTGAACGTTTCATTCAAATGAACATGTTATAGTAAAATGAACAGGGCAGCAACGCCGCAGCAAGTGTTGCTCGAAAAATGAACAGTACTAGTTCCTTGGCGTACCATTATTAGTCCGGGCGCAAAGGCCGCTGCATGCGACGTCGGGTAAATTTCGAGGTGGTTCGCATCCTAGCTGTAAAGGCTACTTCAAACAGTTTTTTTGTGCTGTTGAACACAGATAATTCCTAATGAATGGTGCTGTTCCCAACAGCTTCGCTTGCGATCCACTTCTGGAGGAGAAGATGTTTTCTCGATATTCTCTTCATTGTTGAAGGAAGTAGAAAAATCATTCGTCGTCACGGAGAAAGAAGACGTAAAAACCATGTACGCTTGACGGACATATAATCCTGCGTAGTCGCTATTTGACGACAGTCAGTTGGCCTTGTCTTTCCTCCTCCTCTCTCCGCAGCGAATCTCGTCACCTGCGTACACTACTGCCCCATTGTCTATAAACAAAGTTCCCAATTACTATAGCATTGTTTAACATCGACCATTGTTTAACATCCACCATGAAAACCATTCCCACATAGTGCCTCACCAACTTGACCCGGACCTTTACTAAAACGGCCTTTGATGCTTGTTGTCTAACGAATTTAAATTGTGAACACACACTGCACTTTTCGCTTTGTCGCGTAAGTGGTTCAGCTTCTTTGAGCAAAATCCCATAACGTCCAGAACAAAGGTGCCTGTTGCGACAACTGACCATCGAGACAGTAAGAAATCCCCACTTACCCACTTTGAACCTCGCAGTTGTCAGTGACACCGTGAAGGTTGTTGTGAAGTCTACATTACGGCCGGGAAAATAGAAAAGTGTTTTTATGCACGCTATTTCTTAATTTGCAGGTAGCAAGTTATCTTAATTTTCTACGCACCACCAGAAAAGTTCAGGTCTGCAGAAATGATTACCACTTAAAATAAATTTACTAAGTCAAAGATAACAATTTTGGCTTTTATACGCAATCAGAAGACCTTCTTGTGCGGTAAGGCCGGAAATTTTGATGAATACCTTGTTTCTGGGCCCCTACAGAAGACATGATGTGTGGTGAAAGAGATTATTGGTACAGTACTTTCCGTCAGTTAGTGACTGCTTTATACCAATTGGTTTGTCCGTTCAGTTACTTTACGCGTAAGGGGAAGTAATGTAGCTGTGTCTCTGAGCTGTACATTTAGTCACCAATCAAAGTTTAGGGACGACAACGCTGTTTCGCTGGAAATGCGACCTGTACATGACAGCTTACAAAAAATGTGTACGTTTTTACAATAGCCTAGGAGCTGAGCAATGACAGGTGCTTTACTGATCGAGGACTGCAACGCTGAAACGAAACCCGGTGAAATAGGTTCTATCATGGTCCCGGAACTCTTCTTCAGGACTGCAAGTAATATTTTCTATACATTTGAAATTTGAAACTTGTTCAGATGTTCAGACAGTATTGAAATGTATTGGTTTGTGTTTTGACTGAATGTAATGTTCTAAATGCATGTGTCCTAACTGAATGCCATTTCTGTGGCACAACAGAAGCACAACAACTGAAAATTTATGTTTTATCTCTAAACATCAAGTGTCAAGCAGAGGAGGTGCTATCGCAGCTTTTCTTTATAGAGAAAGTACCTTGTGGGCGTGAAATGGTGGCTTGTGTTTTCTAGACACTTCATGCGGTTGGTAGCATTGTCGTTTAAAATACAGCAGTAATTTAAAGGAGTAACATTTAGAAAGAAAATTTTATTTGATGAATAAGTGTTGCCTAAACTTATGCACAATACCAAGCCGGCTTGTGAACGGTCTTGCTTCGTGTCCGAAGACCCCATTTAATTTACTGCCTAAAAGCGTCAACGTGAAGCCATAAACACAAGATACTGACATCACGTGCTACCACGTGAAACATACTAAATATCAAATGACAATATGAGTGCTTAACCAGAAATAAAGGCCCCGCGAAAGGATTACAATCTTGTTAGCCCATCGTGTAGAGCCATGCCTAAATGTCATGGCGGATGATTTCCAGAATGAGCCTGCGTCATTCCAATGTTTCAATTCAAGGTGTTTTTAGATTTTACTTCATGTAGTTAAAACTTCGTCGTCATATTTTGTTCACAGCTAGGCTGTAAAAGATTACACCGTCTCTTTGAATGCTCCCAATATAAATTACGGCTTGTATCAGCCCCTAATTCAGCTACTCAACAGAACACCGTACGTTCATTTTCACCTCTTGTAGGATTTTCCCAAAGCAAGTAAAACACAGAGAACTATCTGTGTCACGTGATTACGCCTAATTAGGAGTTCACGAAGCGCCTTATTACAGAGGCCTAAAATTTTTACAGACATTCAGACACAGAAATTACCACACATAACAAAAACTAACGGAGAGCGAAGAGTAAACACATCAGTCTACCAACGTCGGCACCATTTAGAAACTCGGGCAAGCATACGCACGCATAAAAAAGATGCAGGCAGTCCATTGGATCACCCTGCGCCGCACAAAGGCTCCGCTCCAACGTTGCCTGCCCCCCAAAATACTCACGACTTGTCTAGGGGGTTCTGCATGCTGATCAATCATGGCGCACTTCCACAAAACAAAATGTTCGTAGGGCACCAGAATAACATCTTCAAAAGTCAAAAATTGAATTTTGTACAGAAAGATGGCAATAACCTTTTTAACTGTATGTCGCAAAACGTCCAAAAAAAATGGCGCGTCCTGCCACAACACAAATTAATGGTCAATAGTCTCCGGTTGATTCAACAAGCGGAATTTGCGGAACCAAGAGATGGAAATTACTTTCTCGCGCAGCCATGCTTTTACTGGAAGCGTTTGCCAATGAAGCCTTAAAAGAAACGTTTTGGAAGTTGGCAGCACACATACGCTTGACATGATCTTAGACGCAGCTGTTATGATGTAGGAAGTAGGGACGAGCGTTGCCAGCGTAGAACAAAATTTGTCGTGGGACATGCCCGCTTCAAAGATTGGTGGATAATCAAGAGCTTTAGGGGGCTGACGGGGCCGCTTAAAAAAATCGCAACTCTGTGGACTTCAAACGTAAAAATTTCTGAACAGTGCGTTGCATGTGAGACCTGAACGTGATTGCACGTGAGAGGAACAGCTGCCCACCAGCCGCGCATAAGCCAGACTTCATGGAGTTGTGGCGTGTGACAGTCTGCTCGTTTGAGTAATTCTCGCCGTCACAGGAAGAAACGAATGGAAAAAAGACGCAAACAATATAGCAGAAAGCAAGCCAGCCGAAGTAATTCGCACCGAAACAAGAAGAAAAAAACAAAGAAAGATAGAAAAACACGATAGAGAGAGAAAAAAGGTAATGAAAGCTGAAACACAAATCGCAAATACGACATAGCAGTAAAGAAGTCGAGGATACGTATTGCAAGGCTTTCTCCTGAAATCACGTAAGCGGAGTTAGGTGCACAGAGGCAGGTTTGTTACTTCTGCACCCGTGTTACCAGTCAATGCGAATAGATGCATTTCTAAGTGAGAGAAGTTGGTAACGAAAAAAAATATTTTATTTCACGGCCATAAAAGATGGTAAAATGTGTGCAGATAGCGAGTACTTGCTGATGCAAAATAATTTATTCAAGGCGACTCTGCCCCGAGCTTGTTGAATAAACAGTATTCCACCACTCCAAGTACATATGTGTCTAGCACAGCCCTCTTGTGCATTAGTATACACTCATAGGAGCTTGCTGCTTTGTTTCGTGTGTAGTGTGTTGACCTGTCAAAGCCTGTATCACGCGAGAGCAGAACAGAAATATGAAGTCATCGGAATGTCATTTAGGTGATGTGACACATTGCGAGTTTATTTGCATGCTAAAGTAGAAAATAATAGTGCGTAGTAAACACTGAGGATCTGATACGAAGGGGACCGGGATTTACTGCCCGCAAGGTATAAAATCATAGGCGATCGCGTGCTAATCTGTCCACCTGGATTCAATTTTAAAACACAAAACTCAAATGGGCTTGTTTCTCTTTGCTGTAGCACCAAATGTACCAGACCGTGATAAGGCCGCCTTTCGGCACAGTGGGTTAGTTAAAGCTTTCGCCTCAAAATTTCTTTCCACGGCTGCTCCTGTGGGCCAAGTCTGCTAAATGCGTCATAAGAAACCCGTGATGACCACGCTTGTAAAGTGTACACCAACTCGCAATACACACGAGTGCCGTAAGACAACCTTTGCAGTGGAAAATCACAGTGTTTAGTGAACGCCTTTGCTACGTCACGACATCTCCAGATCTCGTGACGTAGTACAAGATGTTTGCTAGACTCACGAGATCTCCAACACCCGAGCTGCCCAGGCAATACGAATTACCTCTGATTCTCTGCTTTGCTGGAGCTTTCTCTAAAATCTTTTGATGTCGAAGCAATTTCTATATGGCTAAGGGGCCTATAAGTCACTTTCCTGCACAGGTTACTTAATCGTTTCTGTTACTGTTATGGTAATGCATAGGCGTACTCGTATTATTGATTATAAACTCCGATCAATTAAAGTTCAAAAATCAAATAACCCTTCTCCCACCTTCTTGTTTCATCAAGCCTCTGTTCACCTCTTGGCAAATTCTGCTCAAGACAGTTCACGCTTTTGTGGTCAGAAAGACCCCTCCCCATTAAGAGGGTGGCTGTTTCCTCTTTTTGATACTGTGATTAATACATCGGCGTTATATTCATTTGTACACCGAGCGCCTTCCAATCGTTCTTGTTGAATTTACCATATTTTCCTAAGGCATTGGTAACAAACGCACATAGCTTAGCACCGTGGAAAAGAGGAACTGGAGAAATACAACCGACCGGAGAACCGGTGCCTTTTTGTATTTGCAGAACCTGTTGATGGCCTGGCGCTCCTGCACTGCAGCACTGAGTGGAGATCAAGGATCTCTCCTGGAGCGTCTCGGGATTTTTAAACCTAGCAACATAAATTTTGCTCCCTTTAAATTATTATTCCTGATCTTTCTCCTTCCCTGAACTTCTTGACCTTCCGTTTACATATTCTACTATGTCACTTCTATGCATTTTTCCGTAGATAAAACGAAACCTTAAAATTGATTTCAACAGACGAATGAAAAAACCGCCACGTTTATTTTGCCGTGTTCGAATGGAAGCTTCGACTCACTTACGAAACAGGAATACACAGGCTTCTGCAGGAATCTCAAGCACCAGTTCCTTCCATAGCGCAGCATGGACAGAAAACGTTCCAGCGAAATACAAAATGAGACCACGCAGGAAGTTTCGGAAGAAAGCCACAATAGGAAAAACTTCAGTCCCCACATTTACGCATCAAGGCAAAAACGGTAAGGAACACAGAAATGCCCACAATAGGGTGTGCAGGCGTTGCTCTTTGACATTGTAGGGACGCAGTTACAACGTATGTTGCTCCCCGCTCGTGGCGATGGCAGTGCAGTGAGCACACGACGAACACCGATAGGGACCTCAGGGCCTATGCGGCATGTGTCATATGTGTGTCTGTGTAATAAAAAGTGAGCGGAAAAGGAACATGTTCCTGGTGCGCATCAAGTCCGTGCATCCGCACATGTTCCAGTTTTGGAATAAACACTGCTCTCACGCGTGTGATAGGGGGAGTATGAAACAGGCCGGCAGCAGCGGCGGGCCAGAACGAGAGAAGCAATAGGCAGACAACCCGAAGGACGACCCCTGGCCAGCTCGGACTACCCTGCACATGTGCCGGGCTCGCACGATGTGGCTTTGTACAAGGACTCTGGCGTTGTCCTGAGTGTCGAGCGAAACGCCGTATTATTTTATTGCCCGATCGGTGCAGTGCATTACTAGTTGTTAAGTTGTTCCCATGACCGTTGTGTGTTTCAAGCGGCTATTTCGGTGCATATTATTTTTTGTTTTGTTGTCCCAGAATAAAACGGTTACTTCCGTTTCTTCTGTGTCGGCGTCCCTCAGCAGGCGAGGTCAGGCTCGGGAACCCTTCGCACATGGAGGTTCCTTCAACCTTTACAATCTTTGTGGGCTCTGTACATGTGTAAACCGCGAATAATCAAAGGGCGAGGAATACGCATATGATAACGATGCGCATCGTGCGGATGCCGTAAAAGACGTCGTGTGTGAGTATTCGGCTTGTCCTGTGGAAAATCATGTGACACAGACGAGGTGTGTGAACTTGCGAGAGACAAACGGGCACGCCAAATAGCAGAAGAATGGGGGCACCAAGCAGGCTTTAAATGTCATGGCTCACCGGTGTATAACGCAGTTTGAAACAGCATCATGATAAAATGTCAAGAAAAGATGAGCGCTGGAGTAAAATACATGATTCGGTGGTCATTCACAATGGAGGAACCTCATGTGTAAGCAAACCGATAGTAGTGCTCTTACAAAAACAAAGCGCCCGCTTGGGGAGATAAAATTTTCTGTTAATCTTTCCATTCCTCGTGTTTGAAAGTAGGTTTTATATCATTAGTTTTTGACTTATACGCCTGTATATTCTAGTCTTCATGGTCAAATAAATAGTTAGTAGACAGTGTTTGTGTACGTTGTTTTTAATTCCTTCCCGTTTTTTTACGCTGTTTCGTTCTAACATCTACAAAAACGGACAACTTCAAACCTTCTTGCAGTTGCTTACTCGGCGGCATAGCGCCTGCTGCTTTACTTCACGGAAATTCGAAACAGCGCAAAAAGACGGGACAAGAAAACGACGACACACAGCTCCTTGTGTCGTCGTTTCCTTGTCCCGTAAATTGCGCTGTTTCGAATTTCAGTATGCACCAACTAGCCCAAACGACCGTTCTAACGCAGTTCTTTACTTCACGATCATGCAAGGTAGAGTGAGATACACCATAATTACGTAAGCATTGCACAGAAGAAGATAGCATCTTAAGAAACGCGGAAAAGGACTAAAAAGAAATAAAGAAGTGAAAACAGTTTGACGCAGCATTTCAGTAGGCGAAATTGATACTGCTAGCTTTTTATGATTAGCTAGAATATACAGGGTTTCACCAGAAGTCTATCGGTGCCGTGGGAAAAAAGTGCGTTCATGATTAACCAGATCAGACTTGAAAATTAGGTCCAGGTTTTTTTCATTCTGTAGTGGAGAGTTATCCTCGATCAGCCCCTTCAGGCCACGAATGCGTGTACGGAGAAGCTGGGCTCTTGCTGAGAATTCACATGACGGAAAGCACTTGCAGTTACCTTTGATGGAGTACAAGTACTTTCGAAGAAGATCTTAATACCTTCTGCTTGTGCGGGAGAATCCCTTTAAGAAACTGTTTTTTGGTTGGTACGGCGCCTTCCAGAAAATTTTATTCGTTTCACAATTAACGAGTTTTTATTATCCGCACCATTGACTGAAATATTGAAGAAGGCGAATTGCACCAAAGAACGGATACTTTCGAGTCTCTCAAAACCGCCTTGTTGCCCATTTTTGCTCGTTTGCTGGAAGCAACGCGCAAGTAATCCACTTCACAAAAACTATGCGTTCATGCTATTCGGGGACATCATCAGTGCGGTTGACGTAAGTTGAAGGCAAAGCGCCGCTCCACATATTGAAGTCGTGGCGCAACAAACGACTGATAAATGGCGCCCGTACTCCACGCGTGACCTCGCAATCCACGTGCCCTTCTATACCACTTCGTTGGTGCATGGGGCGCCGCCTTCCTCAACGCCGAAACAGTGAAACTCTGGAGGTGTGGACATGTGCTGAGGCAGCTTTGTTGTCATAGGACGCCATATGGACGCATGAAAACGATTTTCGGAAAGCTGTGAAGGGAATAATTAAGCGGGCATAAGTATAGAGGGGCTCATTAAGAAAGGAAAGTGTCATAAACAAGGTGTTATGCAGCAGTACGTACACGTAGCCTGGCGAACTCTAATTACCTTTTGTCCTGACTGCATGACGCTCACAAATGAACACCTGCCGAGTGGTACAAGCATTTTCAAATTTATCGCTTTGGTCTCTTTCACGCCTTTGCTGGAATTGTCGAAGTTAGTGAAATTCCACAAGAACAGCTATACTAACTGACAACATCAATTAAAACCAGCGAGTAACACGCTGGGTGCAAACGAGCTGAAAGAGTTTTTCGATCTAGGGAATTTTTCGGTAACTGTGGGCGACATCTCATCTGTTTCCCTTTTATTTTTAACTCGAAATTCCGATGCGCAAAGGGACCGTTCTACACACATAAAAATATCGCCATCTCTCTTTTCCCTCGTCTTTGTTTTAGACCGGCTGCGTTAGAAGTCGGTGCCACTAACGCATCCTACCCTGAGTGCACTGCCTTTAAGAAAATCCCGCCGCGCACACGTCTATTTTTTTTTTCTGCGCCGTCTCTCAGCTGCTCAGTGAACAGGTACGCGTTAAGAAAAAATCTTAACGACGAGCTGATGGGCACGCTAGAAGTCAAGGGACCACAAGAAAGTTAGACGTTGACATACAGACATATCTGTGACACGTCTCTCGGCCGCGCATGGCAAGTTTCGGTCTTGTATCTTGACGTGAGCGCATTCCCTAGGATACTCGCTTTTAGCGCGCTAAGGAGGGAAAGAAGAGATCGACAGCTAGGTTACGCAACCTGTCTGCCTACGCACAACGAATGTGCAGGAGAGTTCGCACTCGGCGAGCGTGGCGTTTATTTCATGTCGCCTCAATTAGTAGGCACTCCCAGACGCCGTGAAATAACACAAAATTACGAAAACCTCAACGAAAGTTCCCTTGAGAACAAGAACAAAAACGACAGTTATAAAATAAAACGAAGTGCGCGCAGTTACACGAAAAAGAAGAAGTGGCAGGCTTTAGTACGAGCTATCACTGTTTGCGCATTAGGTGAGAATGGAGAAAAAAAGGGACTACCATGCATTAGATTCCCCTGAAAAGTGGCGGTTCTCTGCCTGACAGGTAGCAGTTTCGACGGTACGGCCCCCCACGGAACGGCTTCCTTCTTAGTCTCTCACATTGTTTCTTTTCGTGGCGTCCCAAGGGGGCCCCCCAGGGGAGAAAGCGTTCTCGGTTTGTCCCCTTCCTGAAGCTAGTACTTCTAAAGAGAATAACGTAGTTCACACAAACGTAAATAAATTATTTGCTAAAAGAGAAGTAAATTTTCGTTCGCTCATTTTAGGCTTCTCTCCGCTAAAATTTACACGGCGCCACAAACCAACGACTGTCACGTACGCGGAAATGTAGCGACAGTCCATTTGTCTGTGGTGCGCCTCCTCTATTACGACTACCCGCTCCTTGTCTTCTTTGTTTTTTACGCTACTGATACCACGGTATGCAAACTTGGAGAATACGGAAAAGGAAGTCAGAACTCTGCGTGATTTTTTTAGGTCTGATGAGATCACGAAAGCACAAAAAATACAATATCCGGGCAGCTCAATGACCTATTACCATCGCAATTTTCGGAAGTGCGGGGAGAAGGGGAGGTACATGCGAGAAGAGTAAATACAGAAGTGCAATAAGGGAACCAGGAAGTGTGATAAAAAGTGCAGCTAATAAGGTCCGCCTAACTGTCGCAGAGTATAATGGCGTTCTCTTCTTTCGCGGGGATTCGTGTACCCGCTGAAGGATTGGCAGAAAAAAGCAAGGTTATAAAACACGAACGAGTACTGTGCGTAGAAGTTCAAGGAACGATAAAAGAGACTTTTGAATAGGTAGAGGTATAAAAAAGGGTTCCCTATATCAGCGGTAGCGCTAAAGGTCAAATCGAAACGCGAAGCGAGGTTTAAATCAAACAAAATGAGACGATGAGAATAACTTATTTAGAGAAGAAACGAAGAGGCTGGGGCCTTCCTGCATACCATTAACTTAGCAACGCGGTTTCAATGCATTAGCCTTCGCCGCTGTTCTTGATGACCTTCCTTTTAATTTGTGCATCGCGGTACACTCCAAGTATTCAGGCACAAAACAAAATAGCTTGTCGTGTCCGATAAGGGGAGGAGGGGCGAGATAGATCCGGAGTCTTTTGCCGCCAGTCTCATCTAGTCGTTCGAACGAGGCTTCGCGGCTTTGGGAGCTTGTGTCTTTCAGGCAGCCTATTTGACTGCTGGGAGCTGAATGTGGTCAGGATATCGGTAGGCGGTTGTTAGCTGCTGGCTCCGCAACTCCTTCGCTATCCACTGTGCACTTAATTAAATTAGGCGCGTTTCGTGCATTAAGTACCAGAACCAAGATAAGCGGGCATCAACCGCCAGCTCTTTGTTCCTGTGTGGTAGCGGAATAAGAATTTAGACCTGTTGAGGTTTATACAACACGGGGAGATTCTGGACTCCTGCGAAGTTAAGGGTATAGGGAGAAAAATGTTAATGACACGAAAAGGCGCGAGTATGGCGGCCCCATTTCGTCGCAACCTCTCCTGCGAAGGGAAGAGATTAGCTAACGGAATGTTTTTTCCATTATCCGTGAGATAAAAATATTCGCCACCTTGCAAGTTGTTTACAATTCTTCATTGTAAACGAGCATTTTAGGCCATTTATTTGGCGATTACAAATTTTTATGATGGGAGGATTAAAAAATTGAAAAAAAAAATGAACGGATCCGAACCGGAATGAATGTCGTGACGAACTACGCTTATCAGTGGGAGTTTTATGACTAGGGAAAAACGCATCTGGGCTGTCAAACACAATATGCACTTCGGAAGTCCTCTTCTTCGCCGTGTTCTTGAATTGCCAGTAAAAGAGACCACGGAACCACAAGCGGGAAAAGAGAGAAAGATAATCCAAAATATTTTTCTCGGTGGTACAATCTGGGCAGACGAAATGCGCAATAAATGCATAACCTCTCAATTGGGCTATGTTTCTGCGGAGATAGAAATATCTGGTGATATCGAAGGCCAGGTACAGTTATTCCCGAATGTGAACACATCTACACTTGGAAAAGTCATACTAACCACTTTTAAAGCAAAGCTTTCTACCACTACCAGCCAACGGTTCCTTCGTGGCATGCCGGACAAGAAACTCCCGGCGCGGACGGGGAGGTAGACGACGGTTTTTACTCACGGAGCGGAGTATAGTTGGGGCGCTGAATGTTTACCAACGGTCCCCTCGCGCAGAAGCCTGTTCTCATTGGCGGGCGCGTCGGCGGACAGCTTTGTTGTGTGCTTTAGCGACGGTTGTTCCGGGCCTCTTTTGGCGCATTTTTTTCGCGTCCATTTCGCGCTTCCTTCGATTAACTTGTTCGATTAACTTGTTCGGATAACTTGTTCGACAGCACCTCCCGGGTAACGCGGACTCGGCGGAATTAATGGGTCGAACTGCAAACATACCTTAAGGATTGGTTTGCGATGGGGACTAGTGTTGCAGCCACGGTCACTTCCATTGTTTTGCGCCAGCGCTTACAAGACCGTATCAGCAAACCAAAATTCTATTCCCTAGGCCACCGTCAGCCAATGCTAACAGAGTCCATGTGTTTATTAAGTAGCGGTGTGTTGTACGAACCAATAGCAGCGGCCAAGATGATAAGATTGTAGATGCGACGCTGAGAGGAGCATGTCTTGCCGGCGGCCCTGTCCTTCCTGCGTCGTCGTCGTCCGCGTCCACACAGCTGCGTCTCTCCTCCGCTCGCCTCCTCTCCTCTCTTCAATAGCGAACACTCTCGCCCAAGATCTGCGGGCGCGTGGCGCAGCGCACTGTCACTCCGCCGGTGGGCGGCGCTGCGCGCGGCGCAAGCGTGCTCTGCGCATGTGCAGCGCCCCTCTCTCTCCGCGGTCTCCTCTCCTTCGGGCGCGCTGTGCATATAAGCGGAGTGCCGCGCTCCAGCCGGTCTCTCAGTCGACGGTCGTCCGCGCTAGGCTTGCTCTCTCTCTCTTGCATTACCCGACGATTGCTCACGCAATTCGAGTAATCGACCCAACGGAAACGCACAATGGAACCCCCTTCAGCGTCGCATCACACCAGGGTTCCCGCGAGGGGAGGTGGGCGTAATTTTTTCACGAGTGCGTTTTTCCCACACCGTGAAAATCAAACAGGAGGTTCTCGTTTGAACCCATTCTCATTCCATCATTCCCGCTTGTTCCCTCCCGTTTCAACCCGGCACAAAAAAAACGACCTTCCCTTTTCGCCCTTTCCCATTTCGCCTGCTCCAATTTGAACATGTTCCCATTTGAACCTTCTCGTTTGTTTGCCGCCGCTTCAACTCAGTGCAAAACGACCTTCCCTTTTCGTATTTTCTTATTTAGCCCCTTCACTGGGTAACAAACACAGATTCGACTCGGGTGACTCGGACGGCAGCGTGGATTTTTGAAATGAAAGTTGCGTCCGACTGTATTTTAACATCGTGTTTGGAGTTACATCCGACGTAATCGAAAGTAAACATTTTTTGCGTCCGCCGTAACCTGAAAATTAATTTGAAGTTACGTCAAACGTATTTCACCGTAAAAAGACGTTACGGCTGGCGGAGCCAAAGTATGCAGACGCTTTATTAACCTGCAACCTTTTTGCAATGCTTCGTTTAACGATACGGGGTGCCAATTAAAAAGCAACACGTAAATTGCTGCGTTACGTCCATCCCGGTACAGCGTATGCGAATTACAGCTGAAACCACACCCTTCCGTCTGCTTCTGCGTTGGTTGAGAAATCTGCAACGTGTTGTTCGCAAACGTACTCCGCGGCAGCGGTGATGGTGCCACTCCCTACAGTTACTTGTACGAATGCATATGCACTTATATGCAACATAAATACACAAAAAAAGGACGAGAAGTGACAAAATAGAACCTTTCCGCGGTCCACAGTGCCAGCTTGTAGTGTCTGTAGCTCTGGCCAAGAATGAAGTTGGGTGTTTTAACAAGTGCAACAATTAATTTACTAGGGGTATTACAGGGCTACCGTTTTATTTCTACGCAGGGAAAGGATCTCGCGAAATATAATTACCAAATCTAACTACTTAAGAACTAATATGGACCAAGCCAGTGGTACCATCCATCTTAATGTTTGGCTAACGGTAACTTTGTATGCAAATGTCTGTAACAGAATGGCCATTGCAGTCTAAAGCCTAAATGTGCTTGGAGGAAACGGTTCGCACACTTGTTTTCATCCAGGGGTTAAGAACATGTACCCCAAGCTGTATTCTCTTCATATTCAAAATTTAACTGCGCGAAATACGCATACAAGAAATGACACGGAAGAGCGCAGTCTCACAATTGAAGTTTTATTGAAAAAACAGAACATATATATGCGCAGTCACATGACGCTTCGTTAGGTGTTGTGGGTAACCGATCAGCCAAGGCCACTCCAAGAACAACAACAAAAAAAGGCACGTGTTCCAAATACACTGGTCACCCGGCTTAGGCTTATTTCATTTGCATGTTCGGCACAGATAGGCATACTCTTTATCACTAAGTACAACCGACGTATGGCTCACGCATGCGCTACCAAGTCTCTTAATATGAAAGGCCTCTATATTCTCCCCCTTTCAGCGTGCTTTTTTTCCCTCGCTAGTACAACAGTATCGGCAAACACAGGTTCACATGAATCGCAATCGCGGCAATCGCGGCAGTGCGTGGCTAAGGGCGTATTTCCACCGAGGGACAACTCATGTTCACGGAGCCTCTTGTTCACACAGCGTCCGCTCTGACCTATGTACTTTTTCCCACACGTAAGAGGCAACAGGTAGACAACCGCTACTCTACATGGTACGTAGTGCGGACTCGTGCATTACAACGCACTTATAGCGATCGTCCGCAGTGTTACCCTCTATTTTTCTCCGCACCTGGCCGCACACCTTGTAGAGCTTATTCGGTGCCGTAGAGAAAAATAGAGGGTAACACTGCGGACGATCGCTATAAGTGCGTTGTAATGCACGAGTCGCACTACGTACCATGTAGAGTAGCGGTTGTCTACCTGTTGCCTCTTACGTGTGGGAAAAAGTACATAAGTCAGAGCGGACGCTGTGTGAACAAGAGGCTCCGTGAACATGAGTTGTCCCTCGGTGGAAATACGCCCTTAGCCACGCACTGCCGCGATTGCCGCGATTGCGATTCATGTGAACCTGTGTTTGCCGATACTGTTGTACTAGCGAGGGAAAAAAGCACGCTGAAAAGGGAGATTATAGAGGCCTTTCATATTAAGAGACTTGGTAGCGCATGCGTGAGCCATACGTCGGTTGTACTTAGTGATAAAGAGTATGCCTATCTGTGCGGAACATGCTAATGAAATAAGCCTAAGCCGGGTGACCAGTGTATTTGGAACACGTGCCTTTTTTTTGTTGTTGTTCTTGGAGTGGCCTTGGCTGATCGGTTACCCACAACGTCATATGAAGCGTCATGTGACTGCGCATATATATGTTCGGTTTTTTTCAATAAAACTTCAGTTGTGAGACTGCGCTCGTCCGTGTCCTTTGTTGCATCCGTTTATCGCGTTAAATTTGAGAATATGAACCCCTTCCAACTCGCCCAGCTGTCTCTCATTATTATGTATTCTCTTGCGTGTACTTTTTACGGATGTAACATAGGCGGGCACGCAGTACGTGGAAAAGCAAAAAAGCAAAACCAAACATTTATGTAGTTATCCGCGTACAATTGAGAGTTGTAGCCAATCCTTACCTTGTTTGCATCACCGTTTACCGTGTTACCGGGAGCCGGGGTTCCGTTTGCCGCTGTATTCCGGCCGCCGTGGCGCAAGTAGCGACATCTGATGAACGGGTCTCAAAGCAAATCGGGCATAATTTTGTTGCTCATATCTATTTGCTTTCGTTTAAAGTAGCTCGAATATTTCAGTTTTAGGGTGAAGCGTACACAATAACGGTTCTTGTTTTAAGAATACTGTAGCCATCGCCTGTGTCGGTTGCGCCCTCTACATAGTAGAGTAAGAGTCAATGTAAAATATAATTTGCCCCCGCGCTAAACATGTAGGCAAGAAATAACTGAAGTATGTTGTAGTAATAACTCAGTAACCTACACTACCTTGACCAGTACAATTTTGGAGGCTTGAAAGCGCACTGCGAGCTCAGAAACGTATCTGAAATATTTGAGGCGGGCATTTTGGGGGCGGTTTGAAATAAGAAGAGTGCATTGGAAAGGGTTGAAATAGAAAGCGGATAAAAGGAAAGGAGTTTTGGGAACGCCCGCACGCGGGACGGGCCTAAGAGGAAGGGCGTTTTGGCAATTGGTTCAAGCGGGGCGGGTTGAAATGGGAATGAGTTGTTTCGGGCTACACTGTCGTCATTGCTAAAACACGCTGAATTGGCACGGTTTGTTTCATCGGTAACTCCTCCGTGCGCAGACAACCGAAAGATAAAGAATCTTCTTTTTCACTGAACGTCAAAAAGCCGATAACCATGCGTATTAAAAGGGGTTGAGGGCGCGTTCCGTTCATTCGCTTGCAGGTGATTTTTAATGAGTAGCGTTCTTTTCGGAGTACCGCCACAGCCAGGACCGTGAACGCGCTGCATTTCCACAATAATGCAGATTTCGCGAAAGTTCCACCTTCGATCGTTATGTTAGCGTAAATGGAGATAATTGGTCGAAAAGAATTTTGAGAAACCAGAAAAAAAAATAAACAAAAAAAAAACGAAGATGGCGAACCAATGTAACACACTGTATTTCCACAAAAATGCAGATTTCGCGGAAGTTTGTTTTTTATACATTGCAATAGCGTAAATGGAGTAGATTGGCTAAGAAGAATATTGCAAAATCGAAAAAAGAGAAAAATTGTGACAAAACATAACGAAAACGGCGAACAGCGTAACGCCCTTCTTTACACAAAAATATAGATTTGGCCGACGCACCACCTCTAATGGCTAAAAACACATAAATGGAGATAATTGGTCGCCCATGATTTATAAAAACCAAAACATTTCCAGTAAAAGAACTCACACTCGAGACAAGTGGCATAAGAAGACAAGAAGAAGAAGTGGCATTAGTAGACAATTTTCTGGATTTCTGCAGATTCTCTATTGTGAACCTGCTCATTCGTTTGCACTTTGCTATACTGGGGCTATTCCTAAAGCGCGAGGCAAGCGCGATTGAGTGGCAAAACAGAATATCTAGGAAAAAGAAGCCTCCGCAAAGGAGCGTGGCTGACAGCCAGGCAGCACTTTTGTAAGAACAACTGGACTTTTCTATTTCCTGCAACGCAGGCCTTTTTGCAGCAAGTTTTGAGAAGGCGCTTCTCGTTGTTGTTAGCACAAGCCGTAAATGTTCAATGAACGGGGCCCAATAGGGCGCAATATATCTGCCAAGCATGGTGCGTGACTTTGCGCTTGTTTCGCTTGAGGTATTTTGTATGCTCCCCTATTACAGCTTTGTTTGCAGTTGCAAACTTGCGCGGAGGTTGATCTGGGGCCATCTCAAATAGTGCCCCAGTTAAAAATCGAGTTTTTGTTACTAAATTGCAATCTACCCGCCAATTTGACGACAAATGCAAAAAACACCAACGTGTCATGCATATTACTATCGTCCATAGAACAACAGACACCAGAATGTCAACATGAAAATAGAACACAGGCGCAGACGCGTAGCCAGGCAGCACGCCTTCCCAAGAGGATTCCTAAGTGTGTTTTTGCTATGCAGGCGTGGTATGGCGGCGTCCGTGTTACACCAAAAATGGTACATAAAGAAACACCTATTAGATCCCAGAAACAACTCGGCATCGTGTGTTTGCGCTCTGTTTTATTTAGTAACATCAAAAGGTCGCCTTGAGTGGGGTTGTTTCAATCTAAGCTCCTGCCGATACGAAGAAAGCATATGTCAACACTAGCCATTCCGTGATACAGCCTACAAGAACATTTTGGCTTCTCCAGAAAGGGTGCGTGTAAACGAACTACATTGCTCCTCGCATTGTCATAACACATTATATTTGTAGAAGGCAGCTTGAGATTTCCCAATAGGGTCTTTATCCGCCACCGGATCAATTATAGAGTGAGCCTTCTGCAGGGATTGTAATAAACTCTACTTGACGAATTGAAAAAGCCTTTAGAATTTGCTGTCCTTCGGCAGCTACTGTCCACAAAGAGATACCAATGGTGACATTGCGAAAGAATGGAGCTCAGGAGAATAGACCGGTTGTGTATCAGCCACTCGGCCAGTTGTTACGAGAAGGGGCCGCCTGGTGTGTTTGCAGGACAAACCAAATTAGTGCAGTCAGCGGGTTATCAAGTACCCGTAGAAGATTTCTTCAAGCCGACCCACAACTGAGTTAGTTGCTGGAAGAGAAATCATCAGGAAAACAAGAAAAAACATTCAAAAGCTATTGCGAAAAACATTTTGGGCACGCAACTCAAGAAACACTTTCCCATTTAGTGACGTTTACTTAGCTTATCGATGTCATTCTGATTGCGTTACGGTCAGCGATTTTGCAGGACTCGCTGGACAGCTTGTTTGGATTTTCACCTGATGCGTGCGTCACTCCAGCTCCGGAGCATTTATTCCTTTTGTTTAATGAAGGAGATTTTGTTTTCCGTTCCTACTGTTTGATTTCGACAGTGCGCTTCACGTCTTGTGCAAGCGCCAACTCAGCAAACGCTTATCTCAGCACGACCTAACGCCACCCCCCCCCCCACTCCCTCACCCCCAAGAAACAAAGCAAAACCGCAAAGGTGCGGTCTTCTGGTGCGGACTTCTGGTGCGAGGTTTTCTTGCTTCAGAAAAATCGCGGCCTAAAGATGGTTTCAGAAGACGTATATATTATAAATTACCGTACGAACAGTGTGAAATAGACAATTAGTCTCCACTACAACAACAAACAAAATCGGTCCCGTGCGACTTACTTACGCCACCTTGAAGCGTTCACGCTAAAATTTTCTGGTTGCAAATTTTGCTATTATACAAAATTAGCGCGCAAGTTTCGTAAGAACAAAGTAATGGGTTACAAAAGTAATTTTACTAAGTAAAATAAACTTTAGGTCTCGGGCCGATTCTCTTGCAGGCCGCCAGAATAACAGGCCCGGGAATGGCCTTGTTCACCTACCTACAGTACAACTAGTTCGCATCAGAGGCCCTTTAGACCACGTTCGCTTAACGCCCATTGCGCGACCCCACAGGATCTCCGTCATTACGTTTTCTTTGCGCCTGTCTACAAGTTTACTAGGATTTTGAATAAGTTAAAAATACTGAAAACCTTTTGTGCACATTTGCGGTAATTTCTTTCATTCACTTTCTTTGCCGAACACAAAAGCCACTACAGGTCATGTGGCTTTTGCCTCTCTCTGTGACCACTTTGTCCTGGGGCAATTTAGGAGTAGCAATTTTAGTTTTTGTTCAGAGTATGCCCAATGGGTTAACTCAAATCAGTTTTAGCGCTGTGTGCAATGTTCCACACTGCCTTTTATCTTTCCTCTCTTTCACCTCTGTGTTGGTCAAGTTCTGCTCCAAGCTTCCTCCTCTTACGTCTGCTGTTTTGTGCATTTCCCATTCTGATTCGCAACATGACTGGCTAGGGGGTTTGTTCGTGGCAGTGCCTTAGGTAGCTTAATGGGGTTCAACGCTGGTCGAGCCGCTTTCGACATGTCGTAGACGCTCGCACCCCGTCCAACGGTTTGAAAAAAAAGGTCCTCTTCTCCCAGAGTAGCCGGAGTGGCGCTGGCTTCCACGGCCCAGCGCAGGAAATACTTTCCTTAACATAAATACCCGAAAAAGTGGAGGGGAGCACAGGCCCTACGGTAGCGTGGTGGTCATTGCAACAGACGCGTATTCTGGAGGAAGTGAGGTTCGAATCCCACCCAGAGGGCTAGTTTTGCTACACTTTCTTTCTAATATAGCAAAGAGTGGAACCCCGATAATACAAATATTAAGGGACAGCGAGAAAGTGTCAGCACGACCGGCGTGTTGTATGACCGGGGTGCGGGTAAATGGCGGCCTAGTTGACGATCTCACGCTATAGGTGGGCTAAGATACTATTTGAAGTCCAATATTTTGCGTGTTCTCGGGGGTTTCGCGATCCATTAGCTGAAATCCCGTTTAAAAAAAAAACAGCAACGCCTGTGTTGCGCTCCTCCTCCCCTCCATGCGTCCAAGCTAGACCGCCAGACAAGCGTCATGCTCTACGCGACACCCGTGCCATCCAGCGCTATTTATAGCCGCGAGCCCCAAGCTTTGCGCGCGCGAAATAAGGTCTATGTAATCGATCAAATTAAAAGGGGAAGAGGCGAGTGGAAATTGCCAAAGTTATGCTAAACGAACGACAGTACAAGGCGGAGATGAAAAAAAACGGCATTGCCGTACATGGTGGAGACACCCTTTGAACGGTCCCGTGCCGTCGCTATTGGGTCAAAGGGCTCAACACATTGCTGTTTTCGTTTCCAACAAGATCCAGCAGCG